>PVHY01023510.1:0-20878 GCA_004024945.1 Uropsilus gracilis
AAAAAAGAGCCATTCTCACTGCCATCAGGCAGTGGAAGAAAATATTGAGCATGGAAGAAAAGTGGAAGGAAATATTAATCAGTGAAAGGAAATATTAATCAACTATGTTGAAGCGGTTGCATGGTTGTGAAGTTAACATTTCGTTTTGTCTCTGATACTTCCTGATTATCCATAACCTGGATTAATACAGGAGATTGTATCCATATTCAGTCATTGTTCTTTTGCTCAAAATAGCTCAGTGACTTTCTTGGTGCACTTGCTCTACAGACCAGAATGCGACTGTCACAGTCTCAGTCGCAAGTCCTCCTTACTGTCTGCCCTGTGACAGGAACACCTGGCTTGATCTCCATTTCATTCATGGGACTATGACTGAAACCTGCTGTGAGGAATTGATTGAATATCATCGAGCTGACTGGAGAAACTGTGTCCCTTAGAAGCAGATGGGGTCTACAGAGGCTGGGGTGATGTGGAGCAGTTCATGAGTTCACAGAGGTTGCAGGTAATAAGATGTTTTGTTTATAAAAATGTTTTAAATAATAGCACCAACTCAGTGACAGTCTGCTGCTGATCACTGCAAAAGTGTCAGCTCGAAGCATTAGGGGCAAATTCTCTTCCTTTCCCTCTCCCATTTCTCCCTTTTGTTTATAGTTGTTCTGAAAGGCATGACAGAGGAGCTTTCTAACCTCTTGCACCACAGAAATGTGATTGCCGTTTGCCTTCTACAGTATTTTAAAAGAGGTTAAGATTCATTGGGACTATTTACCCAAAGGGGAAAAGTAGCCTTTCTCCTTTAAAGTTGCCCTTGGTGTATTAATATGTCTTATGAATTTTACCAAGTCACATGTGCTCTACCAATTAATATGTCTTATGCATTTTACCAGTTTTCTGATGGAGTGGGGCGCCTTTGGAGAAGCATAGTTTTGATGATTTTGAAAGCCTACCTCAGTGTTGCTGGGGTGAGGGTCTTAGGTAGAAGGAGCTTATGCAGTCTTTGGTTTGTCTGGAGTCTGTCCCCTTTTCCAAGAAACGTTACAGAGGGAGAGTGGTTTTGGTCAGTCTTCTTATGAACTGGTACGGGTCTCAGGGCTGGAGAGACATCATCTGGAGCTTCTGGGATAATACTGCTGATTTCCCTCCTAGAAAAGTGTAAGGTCCTACTTGAGCCCCTGGGATGAAATGACAGAGTGAGAGAAACTGGGATCTAACCCCATCTCTCTACTGTGAGCTCTGGGCATCAGGGATGGCTACAGAGAATACCACTGACTGATGTGCATGTATTGTGCCCTGATAGACGTGACCTCAGGTCCAAATGAAGGAGCGGGCCAAGTATTTGGTTTTGTTTTTGCTTGCTGAGAAGAACTCCTGGACTTTGTCCCTAGCCCACCTGGGAAGAACACTGAGTGAACAACCCCGAAACAGTACCCAAAATAATTAAGTATACCCGATAGAATGTCTGAGCTTTAAAAAATAAATCTTGCCATGGCATACAGGGTGTATGATGGGTTCCTGGATTTCTGAGCATAAGCTGCGGTAAAGTGAATTTAGGAGCCAAAGCTACTGTGGTCTTCCTTGGAGGAAGTCTGATCATATACAGCCTTGTGCTCCTGTGCCTTGGCATGTTATTCCCACAGTAAAAGGAATACAGTTTTGAGTGTGGCCTTGGCGAGGGCCCCTAGCAGTTTTAAGCCTGTCAGCTATGAAGTGTCATGGTTGGGCCCAGTGGCATCTGGGGTCTTTGTTAGTTCTAGAAAGTCCTGTTTTCTTTTTTTTTTCTTCCATCACCTTGTCACCATGAACCATCTTTATCTCTTGTGCCTACCCCTCCCTCCCGAGTCTACCTTCCTTACCCTCTCTTGCTCTATGCTTCAATTCTGTTGACTGTTTTAAGTTTATCTTGTCTGTTTTCCCTATACGCCTCATAGAGTGAGTGATACTATCCTGTATTTCTCTTTTTCTTTCTGACTATTTTCACTAACATGATTCTTTCTAGGAGAACCTCAGGGTAGGCAATTATATATATATATATACATATATATAATTATATATGTATATATAATTTTATATATGTATATATATACATATATAAACATCATTGTTATATATATGTGTGTAGGTTTGTGTTTGTGAAAATAAATAGATAATAATAATAATAATAATAATAATAATAATAATAATAATAAAAGAAAGTTCTGCAGGCAAACGGGAAGCTATGGGGAAGGGGAAGGGGAAGTCATCATTTCTTTTTTCTAACTACATGTTCCTTTGTGGCTAAGAAACACTATGTCATGGATAAGCAAGCTTTAGAATAGTGTTTTCTCTTTTTACTCTAAAGGAATATTTTAGACTTTGCAAAAAACATAGAACAATTGAAAAATGCTGTTGAAACATTATTTTTAGGACTGCACAGTATTTCACGAATCCATTCCCTTTGTCCTGGTACTTCTTTCTTTTCCTTTTCTTTCTTTCCTTTCCTTTTCTTTTCTTTTCTTTTTTTTGGTCAAAGGATTTAGGCAGCTTGTTTTTCTGGCTTTCATCAAATATCTTTCTTCCTTCCTGTTCAAAATAAACTCTGTTTGCTTTTTCCTGGCTAGATGAAAGCCTGTATGCGCTGCTCTTCCTGAGACCAGTCCAATCGTGGCAGTGCCCGGGTTCACGTCACTCCAGATTGTCAATTTCAAAGGATAATGTGGAGACAAAGGGATGAAATTCAAGCTGCAGTTTTCCTCTTCGAATCTCTCCAGTACACACTGTGTATTACTTCAGAAAGCTCATCAGAAAGTAGACTATTTCCTTCACTAGCTCAGCATCAAATCAAGATGTGGTGCATAGTGCAGTGTTGTGTTTATTAGACCTCATTTTGCAGCTGACATTGGGGCCATCAAATATTAGGAAATTTACAGCCAGGGAGGTCCAGCCTTCATGGCTGAAGTGAAGGACAGAATATTCTGTTATTCATCTCCAGCCCTGGACCTTTATGATCAGACAGTGAGCAATATACTTATCAAAGTCAAAATAACCTTCACTTCCGAAAACATGCTCATCCTTAATTGCCAGCATAGGTATGCATAAGCAGCTTCTCTCTTGGTAATGGAAGCTGAGTTGATATAAGTTTTGAGTATTTTGTCACTTGCCAATTACACTGTGCTCAGTTAGGTTTTAATTCACAAACTGTGTGTGCATTATTAAAAGTTGAAAAACTCTGGGAGTTTAAAAATATTTATGCAGTTTAAATATGTATGTCATGCTTCTGATTCATGCATATGCATAACTATTACACACATTTATGTCACATATTTTCTCATTAGAGTCATTGTTAAGTTCACTAGTTCTACTCCTATGCCCTAGAACTTAGAGTCTGCAGAATGTAAGTTTGAGTCTCTGACTCCCTCTGTGACATAGAAACATGCCTCTCTTTACTCCTCTGTGACATGGCGCAGTAATAGTGCCTACCTCAGAGGAGGTTTCTACGGATGAAATAAGATTACCTATATAGAAACAGTGGCTGTAGCCCTGGTACCTGGAAATGACAGGAGCACTATTTGCCATTATCATTAGTGATTCCCTTCTTTATTGTTCTGACAGCCGTTAGTCCTAAAAAGCACATATTGCTACTTCCTTTGAATATCATGTTCTGCATATGTTTTGATCAAAAATGAATGACACTCCCAGGGTGATGTCTGTATATGTAGCCTGGGTATTATGTGAGCACAATATATGTTTATGTTCACACAATGATGACATCACCTAAGAATATACTTTTCAGATTGTGTTCTCACTTATTCTAAGTAAAATATGACTGTATAGGAGAGGCAGGATGGAAATGTTGTTCTCATTTTACAGGTATCTATACATACATAAGTACAGTATGTGTGTGTGTGTACTGTGTGTGTGCGTACTGTGTATGTGTGTGTGCATGCTCATGTGTACTGTGCTGCACAGGTTGCACCTTGGGAGGCATAAAGTTTTAAGAATCTGACTGAGATGGCCAGAAAGCACAGCAAAGCTGGGAGAATAATTAGTACTTGCTAAGTCTGTTGTTTACTCTATTTGCTTCAAGTCACACCTGCCCTCTTGAAAAGGTGTCACTAAAGCTGTTTAGGTCTTGTCCAAACTATATAGGGCCACTCTGGAGTCTTTAAAGGCAGGAGTCTTTATGTGGTGCAAGACAGGTTCTGGAATGTGGTAGAATGTGGTATGAGACGCCATGCAGGCAATTGTAAGTGACAAAGCATGATTAGAAATAAAAGTCCAGTGCTATTCCGGAAAAGACAGGGCCTTCTCAGTTACTTGGTCATTCTTCCTAGCTGAGATCTGGAAGTGCTGTCTGCGGACTAATGTCCTTTGAGAAGCAATGTCAGGGTCTAAGTCTTACCATTCTTGCATTGTCAGGTGATGGTGGCTAGAGGCTGAATGGGAGAAAATGAACTGAGAAGAGTATTGAGGATTCAGTGGTCATTTTAGTGGCAGAAGAGTTGGCCTGAGAGTCTTTTGGTCTTATTTTTGCTCTTTTCATTGGTATTGCTACAGTATTAAGTTCGGATAAATTAAGTGTTTATGGACTGGAATGTCAGACAAATAGTCTATTCAAAAATCATAAAGCTGGTGTTTGAAATGAAGGTGACAGTTTATGTCTTCCTTTGCTCTCTCTCTTCTGAAGGAGTACAATGGACAGGTAAAACCATTGTTGATATAAAACCATTGGCATCTGCTCAGACCTCATTTCCTGCATGTGCACACATACACACATACACACACACACAGAAACACACACTCCAAAAGCACAAGGCAAAAGTCTTATCTAAATCCACTAGAAATTCCCCATTCTAGCTACATGTGTGCTACATCAAAATGACTTGTTTTTTCATGAGAACCACTGTTCTGATAAGAGAAACCATAATCCATGTTAATAGGTGAAGAGAACTTGGTTGGGTAGAGCCATTAAAACTTGGAGGTCATAAACTCTGAAAATAGATTCCAGAACGAAAGTGTTATGAAAGCCCAGAGCACAGGCTAAGTATGTGTGGGGCCGAATAAATAAAGTTTTGTCCCTAGTTGTGAAGTACAATTGCTGCCTTGTCTTCTGGCCTCCTGCACCTCCCCTTTCCTCTTCCTTTGAGCCCACTTGCTACTTTCTGAGTGTGACCCTGCAAGCAGTGGAGGAGAGAACAATAAATGAAGTGGTAAAAATGGGACTAACTTTTAAAAGAAGGTTTCATTAGAAATTTTAGAGAGGTTGAACAAACAAAGTGTTTAGAGCACCTTGAACAAGAAGAAACCATCATCAAATTAATGTGTTCCCCCTCCAGGGCACAGCCCTCTCTAGCAGGTTATGCTGGGTGGACACAGCTGCCCCTGGGGGCTGACAGGGAAGCCCAGCTCTACTTTAGTTATTTATTTTTTTAATGAAAACAACAACAACAGGTATTTATTCAGCAAGTTTTCTTGAACATATACTATATTGCAGGCACTGAGTAAAATGGTGACTATTATATGAGTAGTTTATCAATGGTTTTTTTCTTCCCCCTTACACATGTGTTGGTTATTATTAATTCAGTGTTTGATTCTTGCTTAAATGGGTTCCCCACCACTCTGCTTTATCCTCTGAAATCTGAGACCAAGGCTGTGTGGGAGTTGGCTTTCCAAAGAGCCTCCCTTTTTCCTGACAACAGGGTCTTTAAAGTGCTTGTGTTTTCAGTCTTTCTAAGAAGGCAAAGGAGTGTTACCAGATTCACAACTCTGATCTTTGCATATCCGCAAGGGGTCCCCACTGGAGTTTCTGCTCACCTCTGGGCACCCCCCCAGGCCTCCCACAGTGCAACCACAGCCCATATGTTTCCTGAGTAAACTCAAGGCTGCTGTCTGCGTGCACATTTTCAGCCTATAAATCCTCCGCATTCCTGGGTCTGTTTGCCAGGCCTTCAGCCTGTGGTGCGTCAACTTTGTGAACCCCACATCCCCGAGAGGGAGCTGTGCCCCTCTAGATGAACTCCTAATGCTGAGGAGAAGGCTCTGCTCACACAGTGCTTTCCTTTGATGGTGTCCCCACGCAGCGCTGGCCCTTCAGCGCACATGTATTCAGCTGCCCTGGTGATGGGCTGTGGAGCCACATTGCTTCAACCTGGGAAGGTGACCAGCCATATGTTCAGTTTGCTTCAGATTTGATTGAATCACAGTTTATTTACTTTTCCTTCTGTTAGGATGTTTGGACTTTCCAAGGTTGGTGGCACCAGAGTGACACCCTCTCCTGGAGAAGGTCAGGGCATGGCTTTGTTGCAGAGTTGGGATTGTGGATATGTTCTTGGAGAAAGGAATGCAAAATGTCACATCTATTAGTTTTTATCACATGATCTATTTCTCCACAGGATTTCAACAGTTGTAGTTTCTTCACCTTAGAAATTCTCGAAGAGGAATAAACCGGTGAAGAAACTTGGAGTCAGAGAGGAAGAAAGAGACCAAACCATTTGCTGAGTATAGTTCAGTCAGTAGTAACGTATCACGCCATAATATTAGCCCTGGGAGTTAGTGATGGTGGGATGAGGTCACTCATGAGGGGAAGGTGGAGCACCTCTGCTTTGGATCCCTCACTTAGGAAGGGAGATGGTACTTGGGTGGTCTCAGGAAGGGAAGGAAGGGGAGGTGGAAGGGACAAATTTTCAGGACAGAGCCTGGAACCACAAGCATGTTGACTGAAGACAATAGAACTCCTCTCACCTATCAATTCCTCCTTATAGATTGCTCAAAGTCAGGGACTGTGCCCTGGGGAGACTAGCCTGTTGTCATTAGTCACATCTACATCTTTATTAGATGTTTCCATCTGTCCTGGCTTGCTAGGTGTCTAAGGGAGTTAACTGGAGTCAGCAGTGGCCTCCCAGAACCCTCTGGAAAGACAAGTTGCATATGCTGCTTCTATTACAGTGTTCAGTGTTTGGGAACGAGCAGTCTTGCATTGTTATGCAAATACCAAGGTAATAGAATATGTATAAATTACAATAAATGCAATTACTCACAGGAAATTTGTTAGCACTTAGTTATGTTATTGTGTTCATCACAGATTATAGCTTGTTCTGTTCTGTTCTCTAATATACTTTACCCACTTAAGTTCTGTAAAGAAATGAAATGCTGGTGTATCATTATTTTACAAGAAAGATATATATGTTTCTTCTATTGCATTAGACAGGTTAATATGTTTTTGCGTTTTACAACAGGGAGCTTTATTAGCATGATGAAATTAATGCATGCAGGGCAATAGCTTCTGAACCAGTTGTTACCAGTAGATAAAGTCTCAAGTGGTAATTGCTAACTGAATGTCGGATCATGGTTATTACTGAAGTAAAATCATTCACTGTGGGATGATCAGAGGGACAATATTGTGAATGATAGAAGAGCTGCCAGGTTTTAATTAGTTGTTAAAGAGGTGTCTTGGGTGATTTTGAAAGGTTCATCTTATCAATATTGTTATTTAGAAATGATTTACAGTATTGTTATGGAGTCTGTTAATGCTTCTGCCGTTAAGGGTTTATCATTGTTTCCATTATGAACTATTATTTGAAGAATTTGCAGACATACTTAACTTTTCATTCCAAGCTTCATGAGCATCTTTAAAACATATTCTAAGGTCTTAAAACTGGCAACAATGAGTGTTTGTAAGGATGTGGAGAAAAAGGAACATGTTTACACTGCTGGTGGGAATGCACACTGGTCCAACCACTATGGGAGGCTGTGTGAAGGACCCTCAACCTACTAAAAATGGAACCATAGTTAGATCTAGCAATTCCACCTCCAGGAATTTACCCAAAGGATACAAAAATACTAATTCAAAAGGAAACCTGTATTCCTTTGTTTATTGCAGTACTATTTATAATGGCCAGGATATGAAAACAAACCAAATATCCCCAAACAGACAAATGGATCAGAAAGTGGTGGAATATCTACAGAATAGAATATTATTCAGCAATCAAAAAACAAAGTATGTCATTTGTGGTAAGATGGATGGAGCTAGAAGGATTCATGCTAGCAAAAATAAGCCAGAAAGAAAAAGACAATTATTGAATGGTCTTACTTATATATGGGATATATGGGAAACAAACAAAAGGATAAGAAAAAGAAAAAGTTAAAACTAACAAATAGACAACATTACTAAATCATACAGCAAGGGAAGGGAAACCAGGAAGAATGATCATAAGAGGTCAGGATGATGGTTCATGGGTGACATGGTGGTGGGAGAACTTTGGGGTATACAACAATGTAAAAAAATATGTAATTAATAAAAATATGTAAAAACAATAAATAAATACCTTTTAAAAGAAACAAAACATATTCTACATATTCTAAGGTTTTAAAATCCCAGGTGTTGGTGTTATTTTTTATGGATGGACCATAATTAGTTTCATTCATATGGCAATGCTTAACTTCAGTCCCATAAAAAGATGTAAGTCTTAATTTGTAGGTGAAAGTGATTTTTTCCTTTATCCATTGATTATTTGTCATTGGAAGTAAATCATGGTCATCCTGGAAATCTGCCACGGTGTACCTTCCTATGTAATGTACATTATATCATTTAATCACCTATTAGACTTGTTATAATATTAGTACTTTGAAGGATTAATAAAACTTACAAAAGTACTTAGTTTATGACTAAGGTGGTTCTGAGTAAAAGTTCCATATTGGTGAATTCTTAAATAATCATAAATGCAGACAATTTTCAAGAAAAATGTTTCAAACTCACATTATAATGACTATATGCCTGATAAACCTGCTTATCAGGTTTATCAAAATTATAATTTTGTAGATTAAACCATATTTTCTGGTCACCTGCATTTACACAGTCACATACTTTCTCAGGTACAACTGAAAGCTGTGATCCCTGGGTTCACAGTTGTCTAATCTTTGGATTTTGACTTTACCAGGTACCCATACTTCATAAAGATCAAGACTGGGGAAGGAATGAACTTTCACAGTTTTCTTGTGTAGTAGAGGGAGCCATAGATATCACTTATTTTTGTTTATGGTTTACAAATGAGAAAAATAGAGACCAAAAGAGATAATTTGTCTGGAGTTAAGAATCTGTTTCATGAAAAGATGTGGTGGGAGAATCTAGCCTGACCCAGCAAATATTTCCTTTTGCTAACTGCTTTACCTTGCATTGTTGTTGGGTAACTGGGAAGCTTTCCACTACATCTGCAGAGCTCCGAGTGCCATAGAGGTTCTTGTGTGTGCTTCTGGCTTTCCTTATTATGGGCATGCCATTGCCATCATAAAACATCTTGTCTCTCAGAAATGGAATCTCATGGTTATATGTTGCATTTCATTGTCTACATTTTCATAGTAGAAAAGTGATTCATCTGGTAAGAAGTAATAAAATATCACTCATTTATGTTTTCTAAAATGAATCTCCATAAGGAAAACGTTGTGAAAATACTTGAGAGAACCTATATGAGAAATTTTGTATCAAATCTTGGAACTATAACAACAACATGATGTCTGGTTAACCAAAGGCGTGAAACTGAATTTTCCTTTTTGAGAGTTAACTCCAGTCACTCAGCTCAACATTTTCTTTCATAAGAGATTTACAAAATCTGAGTAAGAACCACTTTTACTTTCCTCAACTATGTGTTTTCCAAACAAACTGTTTCAAAATAACCCTTCTCATACATTCTCTTGTTTATAATAACTAGAAATACATGTTTCAGAACTGTCCCAACAAATGTTCAAGAAAAAGCTTCAGAAAGCATTTTATATTCGGTATGATAAAGTCAGGGATATTATTTATCCAGCATGTGATTTCCAGTGTCTATGCTTAACTGCATGGAACACACTGAAGGGGGAGAATGGACAGGGAAGGCATACCGAGGCATAAACAGATAGCCCCTCTGGCTTTGCCCACATCCAATTGCAAGATGAGTTACAAGATGCCCCAGGACTCTGCAATATAATTTTTGGCTGTGCTGCTGCTTCTCAATAACAACCCTGCATTTAGGAAGGGGAACTTGGATTTGAGAGTGTCAGCTCCTTTAGCCGCAATAACTTGAGATTGTGACACAAGATAGTTAAAGAATAGTGGCAGCAGCTAAGGAAATGGATCATTTTGCTCTGAAGGCATACAAATTCATACTTACTGTTTAGGATACCATTTGGCCAACACTTGGGATAGGTTAACACACATGTACATCCTGGACAGGCTGAGTGTGGGGTGACCCTTTGAACCAATAGTCTTTAAATATTAGCTCAAGAATTATTGGTGAACATTGTTGACTTGTAAAAATATGTACTGTTCCATATACTATAGACAGAGGTAATGAAGAAAATCAGATAGCAAATTACTCATTGCAAGATCATGGTTCCCCATCACGATTATTCAGTGATGCAATTGGAGCAGGATGTGACTATCAGTTTATGTGACTCTCAGTGGGATGAGCTGGTGGACTTCAGGGTTGGTGACTTCACTAACTTGTACCTGTTTCAGAAGGGTACAAAATATATCACAGAAATCCTCAGAGATATTGGGTCCCTATACGATGAGTTGAGATTTTCTTGTCATTTAAGGGTGTTATCAATTTGAGTAGGAGTGTGCCCATTCCACTTTAGTAGTTACTATGAAAAAAATGTTGATATCTAAAACAACTAATCCCATCAAGCCAAGCACAGTGGTGTGTGCCTCTTAGTGCCAGCCTATGGAGCATGGCTAGGACTGGGGATCGTGGTTTGAGTCCTGCCTGGGGCAACATAGTGAGACCTAGTCCCAAAAAATAGCTGGATGTGATGGTGCACCCCTATAATCTCAGCTATCTGGGAAGCTGAGACTGGGGATTGCTTGATTCCGTGCTACCCCAGGGAATGTGAGCTTGTGGTTCCCTAGGCAAAAATAGCAACACCTAGTCTCAAAAAACCCCCAACTAATCCCATCTTTCCAGTAGATTCCAGTGATAATGTTGGTGCCAGAATTCCCCACCATTTATTTCAGTTTTGCATAGCCATGTTTTTTTTCCAGATGACTCCACAAGTTTGCAAATTGACAAGATTTATTATAGGCTCTGGAGAGATAACTTACCTCTCATGCTGAAAGAGCTTATCAGTGCCTGAATGTATTTGTCTTTATATAGGCAAGTGATGCTGGAGGACTTTTTGAGGTCACTGTCCTTTTGCAGTCATGGTTTGCCTGAAGTGGTGTCATGCTGGTCAACTGAGTGTTCTTAAGTGGTGCCTCTCAGCTGGGATGGGTTCTGCCCTCGATGACTCAGGCTGTCTTGGGTCAAGGGCTGAGCATCAGTAGCTTTTGAAAGATCTCCAAATAATTTTATCAGGATCCCCTCTTTGAAAGCTCTTCAGATAATTCAACAAGGGTAGAGAACCACTGATGGAAAGTGATGACCCCTTTGTATTATCCATTTTATCAGAAATCACCCATGATTTAGCTGTCTTAGAAGTCAATATGAAAAATAAGAGTTTTGTTTATGAAATAGTGCCATTTTTTATTGCAGAAGACTTCATTTTAGTTTATATTTAACCTGGCAACAGTGAAGATATGAAAATCAAATTGACCCCCATAACATTAAAGTTACACAGTTGAGTTTTTCAGTATTTCTCATTACTCAGGGATTTGAACAGTATTAAGAATGCCTTTTGCTCATGTTAGTAAGTGGAATTTTAGCACCCTCTCATTCCTTGACTTGATATTCAAAGCATTTATTTACCCTCTATGTCTTGAGAACCAGTGCTGGCTTACATACAAATCAATACTTTAGTATCTTTACAACTGAAATTTTTCTTGGAAATAGGCAAATTATCTTGTAGAGTTGGTACAATAACATCTTTTTTATCTGTTCTTTGAGGTGTCATGTTATAGGCAATTGTGGCTTTTCCAGCAAAGAAAGTGGCTAGTTTTCACTTTTCTTGGACAATAGGCCAGAAGCAACTGCAGTGAAATGACAAGTAATGAGTTTCTAACCAGTAAATTCTCAGGCAGTGTCCTCAACATTTTGTGCTTAAGGTACAGACTCCCAATCAGAGAACTTTAGGTAGTATTTAGAAAGGGATTAAAAGATAAGCAATGAGTAAAAACATAAGCAACTAGCTTAGAGTTCTCTATAATGCAGAAAAGCAAAGAACTAAAAACAGCCAACAGAAAAAGATTTGTTTTTTTTTTTTTTAAAGTATTGTTTATTATATTATTTATTTTATTTTATATTGTTATCTACCCTGGGGTTCTCTCACCACCTTATCACCTGTGAACCATGGTCATAGTCTTTTGTGGCCCTCCTACCCTCAACTTTTCCTTCTCCCCTTCTCATGCTCCTATGCTTCAATTCTGCCAAACATTAAAATTTAATGTTTAAAATTTTTCTTGTCTGTTTGATTATTTTTCCCTTTGTCCTTCCTATAAATGAGACCATCCAGTATTTCTCCATTTCTTTCCCATGGAAAAGGATTTGATAAAGTGATGGCCAATACATATAGTGGAACATTATAATATGAATTAAGCAATTTTCACAAGAAAATGGAAATATGTTCTTATGTAGAGAGAAAAGGCTAAATATAAAGCAATAGCAGTGGTCTGAGCTTCCCTAGAAGGCACTGTATTCCTGCTGCTTCTGCTTTGCTCCAGTCCCTTGATGCTTTGGGACCAGGGCACTCTGCAGGGGATCCAGTTTCTCTGGGGTTTTGCTGGCACAGGGTAGCTGTGGCTCTGCTTTTCCCAAGCCTGGTATTTTCCTTCAAACATGACACTAGAAAATCTTGGCCAAGGGAACGAGGATAAAGAGGTAAAGATTTTGAGCTTTCCATGACTCAGGAGGGAGAGCAGTAGGTCAGTCCTTTGGCCTAATGTGGATCTTCTTTCCCACTCTGCCACACCATTCATGGTAGCATAAGCCATCTCTCAAGTTCCTCTAAAACCTCTCCCCAAAAGAGGCACATCAGTCCAAATATACTTCCTTCCCTAGTAGCGTTTCACTCCATGTGGGTTGGATTTTCTCATTCTAGTTACATAACATAAGGCTGTGGTTCTTATGTGGTCTTAAGTGGGGCTTCCTGGGCTTACAGTAGTAATGCCATCTGAGAGTTTATATTTTTAAAAAATGGGGCAAGTTAACTCTTACTCAATAATTTATGAGTGATGATTGGTAAAATATACAAAGGTCTTCCTTTATGTCAGATTTTCTTTAAAGTGCTTTATAAATATTAACATCTATTAATTTCTTATAATCACCATATAATGTGGGTGCTATGTCTTCCTCATTTGACAGAGAAAAAAACTGAACCTAGAGAGGATAAATAACTCTCTCCACTAAGATAAGTCTTATGAGGGCTCACAGGAAAAATACTGGTGCTGACTGCACAGAATGTCAGCAGTGGCTATTTCTAGCTGTAGAACTACAGAAAGTTGTAAATTTCTTCTATGTGCCTTCCTATATTTCCAATACAAGTGCATGTTATATTGTTTTTGGAAAAACACCAAAGTTATTGTTAAAAAGTTCTAAGGCAGAGGGTTCAGAGAAGACCTGGAGTAAGGATGAGGCAGGACAGGAGGAAGAGGAGTTGTCCTTCAATAAAAACCTTCTCCTGAAGGTCAGGTGTGTCTCCAGGGGCCTGGCAGTTGCTGAGAAAGGGAGGATGGGGAGAGACCCAGGTGTGGGTCTAGTGAGCATCTGAACTGGAAACCCTCAAAGAACATGCCATTGAGCCATCTGATCCTTGCAAGTCTCAGCAGACTCTTGAGCTTATTGTTTTTGTAGGCAGGCCACCGTCAAATGCATTTAATCAGGGTGCATCCATGAGACAGTTGATGAAGCAGAACCCAGTTCTCTGAGTACAGAGTAGAAGGAAGTTTGACCATAAAACAATTCCCTGACTCATCTTTAATTAAGTGTGCAGTTTGGGAAAGGAATTCCTGTTGTTCAGTATAAGGAAGCTTTGGAGAAATAGCTGAAAGTTTTCAAAGTAGCCCATAATTAGCAATCTGCACTGAAATGATTCATACCCACAGCTCAGTCAACTCTTAAGCTGGACAATAAGTGAAGTAATTATTTGGGAGTAAAGGATAGCCACTGGAAAATATAATCAATGTTTTTATTTCTTATTCTTATTCTTAACCTTCTTATTATTTTAATCAATGTTTTTATTATCCCAGAAAGAAATTAAAAAAAAAAATCTCTCTTTTCACCTTTTCTCAGCCCAATCTTCTTGCCAGAGGTATGGAAGAATAAGTTTTTTTAAAAAAGTTTCTTCCCCATATTGGAAGAGAGACTCAGGCAATGAAATGCAGCAATACAGGACACATCTTGTACAGGTTTTCCATTTTAATATACCTTAATGACCAATAATGAATTCTTTATCATTAATCTGCTGTTCTCATGAAAACAATCTAGATGGTTAAAAAAAAATCAATCATTAATGAGGAGTAAATGACAGCTCCCCAACAACACAGCTGTATTTTTATAAAAGTGATTAAACATTGTCTGCATTCATAATTGCATGGTTAATAAGAATGTTGAGCACCAAGTCAAGCATTGTTACTAATGATGACAGATGATGATGCTGCAAATGCTTTGGAGTGATGGGGTGAAATTTGCCAAGGCAGTCCCTGGAACGGAATGCACATAGACCCACTAACTATTCAATTTGCATGGGCCATTACCAGGTTTGTCCATGGCGTGTGGGAGCTTTGCCATTGAGACTCTTTGGAAATTTAGTCCATAACGATAGAAAGCATCTGTAATGTCAAGTTACTGATCCTCTAGCCAGCTTTGGGGGAAGGTGTAAAATGCTCTATGTGGTTGGATGTTGCCAGAAGACACCTTTGATGAGGTATCCTGAAGGCTAACAGTCCAAAAGAGTCCCTGGGGAGGATTCTCAACCTTCGCGGTGGGTGTCAACATCAGCGTGTTGCCAGCAGGTGAACGAGTGGGCCAATCATTCAGAAGAGGACTAGGTAGTACTGCCATTGACCATTTGCTTCTCTCATGTTGCCCTGAATCACGCTCCTCAGACCTTGTGAATTTCTGGGCTGTCATTCACAGGTTTCAGTCTTTAAAATCTGACGTTGCTGTGCTTGGCTGCGCCTTGATCACTGTGCCAGGGGATGAATGTCAGTCTTTCTGAAGCTGTGGGTAGCATTAGTGAGCAGTCTCCAGCTGTCTCTCAACCTGTCTGTCCTTGGCCAGGTGCGAAGCCATTCCATGTATGAGGCCAGATGGAGTCACTGTTTCAGAGGGAGCTTGCATACTTACAGGGAAGCTGTGAATTGGGGGGTTTTGGAAGTATCTTGTGTATCTTTGGGGCCTTGGGGTTGCGGTGAACACGTTGGTAGCATTATGTCTTGTGCTGTTATTTACTTATTTCAGTTTGTGTGGCTGTTTTGATGCTGCTATGGTCTAGAGAATAGGGGCCAATTTTGTTACTCTGTTCACTTCCTTACAGCATCTAGCTCAGTGTTCTTTTTTTCTGGATCAGGCAGCCCTTATCTGAACAGAGGGTCACTGAGTCTCACAGTCTGTAAGAACGATCTGGGCTTTAGAGTCTGTGCTTTCAGATGCCTGGGTTTGAATTCCCCCCATTGTAACATTCTATACCTTTCAGGGCCTTGCCTTTTCCTGTCTTTAAAATGGGATTGGTATTAATAGGTACTTGTTAGGATTATTGTTCAGTGACTTATATATCTGATATATCTGTATATTCTTAGCCAAGAGACTGAAGCTTAGTTTGTGCTCCATAAAAGCTGTCTCTGTCTTTACTGTCCGTAAGGCCAGAGATTTGGGTTCTGAGTGTGTCCGTGCTATTGCTGAAGTAAGCTGGGAGCTCCTATTGGGTTTACTGATTCTATAGATCTGAGAGGCAATGAAGCACTGTGCTTACTACACACTAAAGGCTATTGCTGAGGAATCGTCATTTATATATTATGAGCAGGAATAATTCCTCTTATCTCTATGAGGTTACTTGCATGTTATATAGAGAGGAGAATGAAGGGCCACATTTCAGCCAGGTAGGCCAGTCTACATCATAGCAGTTGTCAGATAGCTCCTCCAACCCTAGTCTCAGCACCTGAAAACCCAGAGCTATTACAGGGTCACGTTTAGGACTGAGGTTGAAACTGTTAAGGCATATATGGGGAGATAGTGAGAGCAAACAGATCTGAGATGATGCTTGTTCTGTCTTCTGACCGGGTCTTGTTATTTCTTAGAGAGCTGTCTTTCCAGTTTGAGTTTCTGGTGCCTGTGTTTATGCACAAGGGAGTGTCTTTCCCTCCTCTACCCCCTAACAGCCAAGTTCATTCATTTTGGGGTTTTCCTTTCATTGTTTAAAATATGAGGAAATAAGTATATATGGATCATTTCCACCCCTTCCCGTCACATAAATGTGGTATGCTTTGCAGTTTTTCACTTTGCTTTAACTTGTTTAGATATATATTGTGGAAATGTTTTGTATTAGTATATGGTAATCTTTTCTAATCTTTTTAAACTACTGTCTTTTATTGATGGATGTACCATCATCTAACCAACTGGTCCTCCAATTGATGGGACATTTGGATACTTTCCTGATGAAATAACAGTCTGGATGGCAGTTTAAACATCCTACAGGCTGTGGTTACACTCCTTGACTACTCTTTGGGTTGTTTGCTTTCTGAAGAAGTAATAGGTTCTTATCATAGACATCAGTCAAAAAATATTTGCTGAATAACTTGGAACCATAAAGAAAGAAGGGGCTGATGCCTTTAAATCTATTTCTTCTCTCCTACCTTTCCCTATATTCTTTGGAGTATTCATCTGTATCTTAAAACTATAGCTAAGTATTAACTCTGAAGGTAAAAATGCATGGGATTATACAATTTTACATAACTGCATGAATGCTCAACCTTTCAAAATAATTAAAAAAATAAAGTGGTGGTCTAGAAAGTGTGTCTGTGGTTTAAAGGATTTAATGAAAACCTGGAAGTTATAATTTCAATGCCCATTCTTTAATGTCTAACACCTTCCTTTGGCAAATAAAGATCATTTTGGTTGGTGCCCATCTCTTTTTTGGGGATGGAGAGTTGCAACTGCTAAATTATTGCCAAATATTTTGTAATTATGAAATGTTAAACTGCAGGAACAATTTGCCTGGTAATGGCCAGGAACCAGGTCTTCATAGTCCATTGCCACAAGTGATTAGCAAGAAGATTAGGCAGAGCAATTTGTTTGGGAGGTGTACCTCTGCTGAAGCAAAGAGACCTCAGGCTATTTGTTGTCACACTGGATCTTGTTGCTCTGATAGCACCATTGGTAACTCTCTTCAGATCACCCAAACAGTGCCTCTGGCTCTGCCTCTGCCTTCTGCATTCAGCCTGCTCATTCCCATTTCTTGTCTCATTTGTATTGTCCCTAAGTTTATCTTTGGCTCTTTTTTGCTCTGAGTAATGGGACAGCCTACCTGGAACACCCACCTCTAATCCTAGTTCTTTCTGGTACTGTCTTCTCTCATGGGCACTGAGATGGGGCCTCTAACCTCTCCGAGGCTCGGCTTTATGATCTGTAAGGCAAGGGTGATGATATTCTGAGAATTAAATGCAAAGAGGTGAGCAGTCTGTGGTCAGTACGTTTGGTTCTGCTCCATACTGTGTTCTTTGACTGTTGTTCTCTTCAGTGAGACCCCCTTTGTTTGAAGTTTGATGACCTTTATGAGACAAACACATTAGTGACACCTCAATGTTCAAACAAGTGTGGTTTTGCATTGTCCTGATGCTAGACTGTGTGCATAGAAATCCATGTCTTGTGTTGTTCAGGTGGTCTTCTGAGAAGCAGAAACTAAATTGTAATTTGTTTACTAAGAGTCTAAGGAAAAGCTTAGAATTAGAATTTCAGATCTCTGAGGGCATGTGTTGTGTATGTCTTCCTGGTCACTGCAACTGCTGTTCATGCTTTTGTACACTGTGACCTTGCCATTCTCTCCATCAAAGGGTGAAGTCTAATTCTTCTCCTTTGAACATGACTTCTGAGATTAGGTTATGATGTGTCATCTAGTTTCTTCCTTGTTGAACATGATCATCCCAGTCTTCTAAAAGAAGTTCATCTTTCCTGAGGCTGTCCTGTTATGAGAAAGCACAGGCCCCATGTAAAGGTCACTGGACAAGTGAAGAAAGAAGCTGTCATGAGTGCAGAGGCACCAGTCCCTGTCATCCTAGCCCCAGTTATTCAGGTCTCCTTGTGGAAGACAAGGAGGCATCATGGAGTAGAAAAGAGCTGCCCTACTGGGTCATCTCCGAATTCCTGATTGATGAGTATAGTAAATTGATTGATGATTTGTGACTTTGAATGTCAGGTAATTTGCCATATAGTAAAGGTAATTGTAACAAAGGACCACAACTTGATACCATATATTGGAAAATACTCAGGCCAAGGATGATTAAATAACTTTATTCAAACAGGGGCTTAGTGGTAGGATCATTTCAGGCACTTGGTTTCTAAGTTGAAGGTCTATGCCCTAAACATTATGTCATGTACCTTCCTCATTCTGGATGCCAGTCTTGCATGTTAACATAGTTAGAACCTGATTTCTGCCCTTGCTCTCTGGCAGTACAATCCCACCAGGCACACTGCTCTTGGAACATGCAGTGGGGAAACAAATTGCCTTACAACTTGAATGGCCAGTGTGATATTGGAGATGTTAGATGTTGAGAGATACTAAGTGCTCCTAGAGAAGGGACAAAGATGAAGACGTAGAAATGAAGAGATGAGACAGTGAAGCTGGTTGAAGCCTTTATGAGGACACAGAAAGTAGTGTAGCAGGGGGATGAAAATCATGAGACTGTCATGAAAAGGAAGGTTGCAAGTGCTTCAAGTCTGTTGAGACCAACAACTGTGTGCTGACAAGAAGAAGCAGATGCACAGCTTTACTTGAATTGCTTGCTGTCTAAAGCTAAAGAGGAGGGAGAGGGAGGCAGCATATGGAGCAAGAAGGAACAGGAGAGTCAGCATGAGAGGAAAGAGAAAACTGCAGGAGAGAGGAGGAGAAACTCATGAAGTCTGGGGAAACAGCAGGATGCTTCTACTGAGGAGGGAGATGGGGAGCACAAGCAAGGAAGCAGAGGAACAGTTGATCCTAAGTGTCCCCAAAACTTAGGAAATATTGGAGACAGTGGGGGATGATGGGAGGAAGAAAACACACACACAAAAAGTTCAGAAAGAACATTTAGGATGGAGGTTAAAGCTGTAAAGTGTAGAAGAGACAGATATGGGAGTTAAAACATATTGGTGAAAACAGTGAGTTGATTCACTTTTTGATGAAAGAAAATTGTTTGGTTAAGACTTTCAGAGGTGTGACTTATTTTGACTTACAAAGCAGAATGCATGTTTCTAAGGTATTTCTGTAAATGATTCGTGATATGTTGTTTATTACAAGACAAATTATAAATATATGTATTTTCATAAAATTCAGGGATTGGAAATTAGATTTTCTTGGATTATTAGGGGAAAGAATTGGCATTAAGGAGTAAAATTCTTTAATTTTAATGAAGCAAGAAAGACTCAGGGAGAGCTTATCTAATTGAAGTCTGCATTTGAGAGCAAAAGAGCAAGACACAGGGGGATAATTTGTCCTACTGATATCCTAGAGTTCTTTCCATATCTAGAGATGTAGCCCTTATGTTTTGACTTTTTTAGCACCTATACTCTGAAATGATGATGATGATGATGATGATGATGATGGCTGTAAGGTTGTAAGGATGCTTCCTTTATGTCAGGCACTGCTCTGTATGCTTTATAAATATTAACTAATCCAGCCCCCTTCTCAGTTATCCGCTGTGGTTAGTGAAGTACAATTAGTTTCTTTTCCTCACATTCACATCTATTTCTATCAAAGTAATTGAGGATTCAAAAGAAAATCTAAATCACCATTAATAATAACAATCAGCTGTCTGTCAAGCCCTTGTTATTCTGAAAACTTTGTCATTCCCCCTCACCCAGGCTCTGCTTAGGTGGGAGGTGCTGTCTCCATGTCACCTCCCCTTAGTCTGCCTGCTGCTGATGGTGTGGTGGAGATTGCTGATTCTGTTTATGAGGGACTAAAAGGTCATCTAGGGTGGGGTTTTTATTCTATCTTGATCATTGGCTATAAAGGAAAGAATAAAAACTCTGCAGTTAGACAGGGACTTGAATTTTAAACTTAGCCCCACCTCTAACTATCTGTTTTAACAATGTATTTATTCATCTGTAAAATGAGGATTGTACCATTCACTTTTCAGGATAGTTGTGAAGATTAAGTGAGTTGAAAATTACAGAATACTTGTGAAATTATAGAGGTTCAAAATTTGTCATTTCTGCTATTTTTCTAGAAATGGAAATTGGCAATTACAAATGTTTGATATTAATCAAATCCAGTATTGATAAGACCTTTGTAGGTGAATTAAAAAACTTCATCTTTTCCAATGAACTGGATTATATATCTCTATTGTGAATGATCACTGAATGAAAAGTTTGAGATTTAGGCAGTAGATGAAGAAATAACTTGAAAGAATGAAATAAATGTATTTTATTTTATTTTTTTTCTCATTTAGTTTTTTAATTTAAAATTAACTATAATTTCAAATTAAAATTTTAACATTTTTTCTAATTATCTTCTTTTTTCATTTTTATTGATTGCACATGTATATACATATATATATAAATTATATCATCACCTACCCTGTGGTTCTCCCATCACCTTGTCACCCATGAACCATCCTAATCTTTTGTACCCTTCCCCTCCCCGTTTTTCACCCTCCTCCCCCTCTCTTGCTCTATGCTTCAGTTCTGTTGACAGTTTCATTTATTTTATTTTATTTTTTTTATTCATTTTATTGATTTGTCACAATTGTGAATTAATTGATCCCTCCTCCTCCCTCCATATCCCCCCTCTGTATCCCCCTTCCTCC
>PVHY01023511.1:6190-20970 GCA_004024945.1 Uropsilus gracilis
ACACACACACACACACACACACACACACACACATACAGTCTTTTAAACCCCATGTACATACACTCAGTCCTTTAAACCCCATGTAGGTCTCTAACTGGTTGGAATCCTGTGTTAAGTGGCCCCAGCCAAAGCTCTGGGCAGGACCTTCTCTCCACGCCAGCTCATTTCTCACACTGGCAGTTTTCTTGGGTACAAGATGGTCGCCAAAAGCAGCTGTAACTACCTGTTTATGCTGACAGGGAGAGCTATTTCCCGAAACCAAAGAACAAAAACTCAATTTCCTGTTGAGTAAAACATCTACTGCCAGGGAAATGTCAGCATCGTGGGGCTCTGAGCAGAGGGGAAGGAGTGGAGAGTGGATCCAGAGCGGGCGGGAGGGAACCCCAGATAAAAGCCAGCACAGGAGGAACAAACATTTGAAAGAACAAGCAGAGAGTTGTCTGCACACAGGCTGTGGGGCCTGTTCGCGTGGATGGTTTCAAAGCAAGGTGCCCTGTTGGCCTCTAGAGGGCGCTCGAGGATTTCGCTCCTCTTTCTCAGCGCTGCGCTAGGAGAACCGTGGTGGGAGCTGAAGGATTAGCCTTCCTGGAAAAAGGCCTCCACCAAGGGAGGGAATTGGGAGGTGTGGAGGGGTTGCTCCTGGGACGGCGGATTTCCCTTTGCACTTACGTTTGCTACATGGGGATCCATTTCTTACAACCGCAAGGCGAACGCTGAGTCGTTTGTGCCAAGTTCTTGATTCATTCACTGCGACAAATACCACTGTTAGTCCCATCTGTACAGCCCGGATTCAAGCTCACATCACATAGGACCACTCCGCTTGCTTTTAGCTTAATTGCAGAATTAAATGAATAAGCGTAATTAAATATTTAATTAGATATTAGTAGTTAAATAAATTTCCACACACTTATTTAATTAGCAGGACAAAGGTGATATTTGCTTAAGAGAATTAACTTAAAGCCCATCCAGGATCCAGGGAAGTGCAGACGTGAAACAAGAGGAAACTTCTGCTTTTAGGGTTTATCGCCACTTCACATTTTTGAGAACGTATTTCATGCCGGAGGCCTGGCGATCAGCCAGCTCTGAGACAAGTCCCGGGAATACCCGGCTGGACACAAGAGGCAATCAAGTGCAGCACCTATCAGCTCTCGGAGCCTGACTGAGCTCGCTGGAGGCCCGAGTCCTGAGTCGGCTACATGATGCGTGCATGACCCCAGTACGCGCAGGTCACTCACTTGTTTCTTTGTCCACGAAGCAGGTGATCGATGAGTGCAAAGCACTGTGAGCCATGCTAGGCCTGTTGTTAAACCACTAAGGTGCGAGCTGTTATTCCTGCAACATGCTGTCAGCCTTTAGAGCTTTTATAGTAGATGGAGAGACACAGAGCAGATCAACTTCTTTTTTTTTTTTGAGACTAGGTCTCGCTATTTTTGCCTGTGGAACCGCAGGCTCTCGTTGCCCAGGGTACCACAGACTCAAGCAATCCCCAGCCTCGGCTTCCCAGGTAGCTGGGATGACAGGCGTGCGCCACCCCACCCAGCTATTTTTTTGGAACTAGGTCTCGCTAATGGCCCCAGGCGGGACTTGAACCGCGATCCCTAGCCCCGGCCGCTTCATAGGCTGAAGCTTACAAGCACGAGCCACTGTGCCTGGCCTTCAACTTCTTGGTCAAACGCATAGGAGACAAAAAGGCCACACTGCTTGCTGCTGCATCAGCAAGGCCCAAGTTCACCAGGGCAAAAGAAATCCTGGAAGCTTTAATAGTTTGGCTCAGTGTTGAGGTCAGGAGACAAAGCTCTAGTTTGGAGCTTGCCTGGCATTCCAATGATGCTGGCTACCTGAACTGCTGTGTGAAATGGGGTTCTCAGACAGCAGGAGGAGAGGGAAAATGCTACGAGGATAGGTGACATCTTCAAATGACGGAGGACTGAGAAGAGCACCACCTGATTCTAGAACAGTATTCTTTCGCCAAGAATGTCCTTCTAGCAGGGGCATCTGAGCAGGACTCAGAAGTGGTGCTTATAGCTGCAGTCAAGCACAGCCAGCGTGTCCAGTACTGTTCTGATGACAGCACGGAGGCCCTGGACAGCCAGGCTCAGGGGGCGGCCTGCACCACAGACAGAACTCTGCCTCCACCCACACTAGACCTAAGTGCCTGGTCTGAACTCTGGCAAGTCCTGAGTGAGGGAGGGGGCTGCTGGGAAGGGAGTGGAGTTGAGTCATAATTCTGGGAACCTTTGAAGGGGAGCTTAAAACCTGGATTCACTCTTTGTCACTCTTTGTCACCATAGAGGGGGGTGAGGGTGAAGTGGGGTGAGAGGTTGCCCAGCGGTGGTAACACTTGGTAAGTAAGACTATGTGGGGGGCAGGGTCACAGGCCTTCTTGGGTCCTGCCAGCCCCTAGAGCCACCGCTCCATCTTTCCCTGTGGATGGGTGGCCACACCTTCCCCTTCTACCTGCTCGTCTTTCCTCTCCCTCTATCCTGTCAGTTAAAATTAGATGTTTTTTTCTTCTTTTTGGTTTCACCCAAGGCCCTTCTGTTTGTATTTGTGACAGCGGGTAGCCAGACCCAGAACCTGGAGAGAGGTTCTGAACAGATGACAGTTTCTAGTCACTTTTTCCAGAAACACTCACAGGAAATGTCTCAGTCTTAATCACAGTCCAGCTTGCTTTGTGGGTTTGTTCTACCTGACAATTAAAATAATAATAATAATAATAATAAATAAATAGATAAATAAACGGTGAGCTCTGACCACCAGAGATGATTGCTTTTATCGCGGCTAATTTCACTGTCAAAACGCCCTGGGTTCCAGCTGGTGGCAATACACCACCCAAGAGCCTCACGTGTCCCTCCACCTCACCAGAGCTGACCACACAGCTCTCTCCTTGCTCAGCATTTTTCCTGGCGCTCCCCATTGAAGTCTCAGCAGGAAACAGATGGCACCTTCCGAGGGGTTTAACTGAAAAGCATTCCATGCAGAGATTATTGACAGAGGCCTAGGCAGGGTGAACAGCACCAACAAGATCTGAGGACACACCCGGGGATTAGCGCTTAGCCTGGAGGCCTTGGGGACGCAGGGAGGGAAGGCTGTACCGCCTGCTATGAACTGGAGCTGCACAGAAGAGGCCTGAGGCTGGGAGCCCAGGCCTCGGCCTGAACTGTGCAGAGGCTGAGAGGAGAGAGGAGCGAAATCCTTGACCTGACCGTCTTCCTGTTCCCTTGTTTCTTGCCATCGCCTCCTTGCCAGAAGGCAAGCCAAAGCCAGCGAAACCACAGGTGTAGTAGAGGTCAGCCTTGGAGCCCTGTGGCAAGAAGGGCAGGGAAGGGATGTCCCAGCCACCAGTTCAGGTCACCCTATTGCCATTCAGCACCCTTGGCCCCTGGCTTAGCTGAGGAAACTGGGGTTCCCATCTCTGGGAAGACACGGTCCTGTCATATCTTGGCTATGGTAAATAGTGCTGCAATGAACATGTGAGTCCAGGTGTTTTGTTTTTGAGACTAAGTCTATTTTTGCCCGTGGAACTGCAGGCTCTCGTTGCCTGGGGTACCACAGACTCAAGCAATACCCAGCCTCAGCTTCCCATGTATCTGGGATTACAGGCGCACGCCACCACACCCACTTTTTTTTTTTTTGAACTAGGTCTCGCTACGGGCCCCAGGCAGGACTCGAACCACAATCCCTAGCCCCGGCCACTTCATAGGCTGAAGCTTACAGGCACGAGCCACCGTGCCTGGCCTCCAGGTGTCTTTTTTAAGTAGTGTTTTGTGTCCTTTGGGTAGATTCCCAGGAGTGGGATTGCTGGGTCGAATGGTAGTTCCACTTTCAGTTGTGTGTGTGTGTGTGTATATATATATATATATATATATCTGCTTTTATTTACTCATATATTTTTATTTACTTTTTATTGTTTGCATATATATATATATGTATGCAAACAATAAAAAGTAAATAAAGCCAGGCATGGTGTCCAAACGCTGGGAGGCAAGAGGTCTGGGATCGCTGGAGTTCATACGTTCGAGACTACCCCAGGCAACATAGTGAGACCTGGTCTTGAAAAGCAGCTGGGCGCCGTGGCAGGTGCCTGTAATCCCAGCTACCTGGGAGGCTGAGGCTTGGGATCGCTTGAGTCTGTGGTACCCCAGACAACATAGCAAGATTTAGTCTCCCCCCCAAAAAAAAGTAAATAAAAATATTAAAAACCAAAAAAACAAACAACAACAACAACAACAAAAAAAACCACAGTCTCATCAGCTACTGTGTCCACAAGGGGTGCCAGAGTTTAGTCTTGCTCCTTCCTGGAACTAAAACTGTCACCACCATCACAGCCACCACCACCACCAGGATGTGAGGCAGCAAGGAATGGAGAAAAAGCAGGCCCGTAAAATAAAGCTGCTGCAGCTCCACATCTGAGCTGATGTTCTCCGACAAGCCTGAACTTCACTCCTTCTGGGATTCCCTTCCTCGCAACGAGGTGTTTTCACCTGAGCGAGATGAACTTTCACCCCCACAGCACCCCTCCAGGCGTCACCGGGATGGCTGCTGTTTCCCCCAGATCATTACCACTGGACACAAATGTGCGGTGAATCCCACCGGCTCCAGCCACGGGTTGTTCCCATTTTGTAGCAACAATCCAATCGCCCCTGATAAGCGGAATCAATCACCACGGCCTATTACACAGCCAATTTTCTGCCCTTGATTAGTGGATGAACAGCCTGAAGTAGCCACCGGCGTTCTCACTGCTTCCTCGTGCAAATATCCTTCCTCTTCAGTGGAAGGCCTCAAGCTGACCAGGTGCAATGCTTCAGGAATAGCAAGAAGAACACTTTGGAGGCCCTTTGTAAGTGAAGAGGTGAGGGAAGTCATTTCCACCTCCGCTGCTCCGGGTTCCCAGCGGCCTGTGGGCAGCGGCCTGTGCGGACAGCTGAGCTATCCATTTGAAAGACAACATTCCAAGCTCACGGGATGTTGTCTCGCGGTTGGTGCCATCGCTGAGCCTCCAAGAGGTCATCCATGAAGTCACCTGCTTTCAGGTGAGGTAGACAGTTCAGCCCCTGAAGCCAGCTCAATAGCACCGCTAAGTTGCTGTGAGTTCCTTGGCCGAAGACAGTGACGTATGTGATCGCATGTGATGTGGTCAATGAAGAAGGCTTTCAATCACGTGGGCAGAACACGAAGGGCAGGAAAGGGCGGCCTCTGCCTCTAAGATATGCAACGATTCCCATAAAAGTACAATACTGCCCCTTCCCTAACGTGAGGCCAGCTGTAGGATAAATGCTTTGGTCAGGCTTTGTCCTCCGTTGGCCAGCGTACCCGGCACACAGGGTACAGATGTACCTTCCCCATGACTGTGTGGACGAGTGGGTATGTATGTACATAAGTGTGCACACTTGGACTTGGGAGACAGGGGATAAAAGGGTGCAGAGATAGCGGACAAGTGTGAGCAGAGAGAGCACAGGTATAGGAGAGCATGGGAGAATGCCAGGAGAGAGAGCCCAGAGAAACTGTGAAGATTCCTGGGGACTTGGGGGGTCGCCTGCCTCCCTGCTCCCCACCCCTGGCCCTGGCCCTGGCCCTGTCCTGCCTGAAGTATCTGTGTAGCTGCTAAAATGAATAAAGAACCTGTGCAGATTGGTGAGCCTGATGGTTACAACAGGTGACGAGGATGGGATGGTTATCTAGCACCATCCAAAATAGCCAACCTGCTGGCTGCTTCTTTTCTTTTTGAGACTAGGTCTCGCTATTTTTGCCCATGGAACCGCAGGCTCACGTTGCCCAGGGTACCACGGACTCAAGCAATTCCCAGTCTCAGCCTCCCAGGTAGCTGGGATTACAGGCACGCACCACCACACCCAGCTATTTTTCTGGGACTAGGTCTCACCGTGTTGCCCCAAGCGGGACTCGAACCGCAATGCCTAGTCCCAGCCGCTTCATAGGCTGAAGCTTACAGGCACGAGCCACCGTGCCCGGCTTGCTGCTTCTTTAAAACATGATGTCAAGGAAGGGCTCAGCTGGCTTTTGTTCTCGAAAGTCTGGCACTCAGCAACTGTAGTGGCCACCTCTCCACCTGGGGCGAGGAGTCCAAGGTTTTGTTTCCATATATTTTCTCTAGCCCTGTTTCCACTACCACTTGGTACGAAGACCAATGACGGAAGCAGAGTTGGCCGGGGAAGGAGACTGACAATGAAGGAAGAGGTTGTCTTAACCAGCTCCGTGCTCAGCATTCCTGCTGTGCAATCTGGGGTGGCATCTACACGGGCCTCAAATAGCATTGAAGACTTAGAGTCACTCCGGGATTCATCATGTCATTTCCCACGCCACCAATCTTCCAGTCACGCTTAAAAGTTCCTAAGTCTCCTATGAAGTTACCAACCCATTACCACACTGGGCACGAAGCAGTGTGTCTCAGGAAATCTCAGGCGATTTCTTTTTTTAATGTCAGGTGATCGGATGCAGAATTCAACCAACGACCATGCTGGGAGATGATTTCCCTCGACTTGAGCCATCCAAAGAGAGGCACCCTTAGACCAAACCAGTGTTCACTCCATCCCCCTGTTCCTGTGTCCTTATTAATTGGTCCTACGGAATTTCCCATGAGACCAAAGGGATGGTTTGAGGGAAAGGCGGGAAGCTGTAGAAAGTCTGAGTCATCTGCTTCTGCAGGAAAGAGAAGTGCTGAGAATAGAAGTAGGGATGTGAAAGAAAAAGAATAACAGCTCACCCACACATGTGCAAGTTCTTTTCCCTTAAATTTAAATGGGATGATTCTTCAGCAAGCTTCCTCTTGCTTTATGTGAGAAAATCCTTACAGATATAACAGCATCTATGTTATAAGCCAACAGGCAATAAAGGAATATCTTAACGTTTGACATATATTCCTGACAAGTGACATGTTTCCGAGCCCTTCTTAGATGTATAGTAGACAAAAGTAGATGCATCTAATATCCATGTTTAATTGATTTGGCCAGAAAGTCTATCTTGAAATGTGAGATTCTGATAGATTTTTTTTTATCCTGTGCCTTTAAAAAAAAAAAAAACAAAAACAAAAACAAAAAAAAAAAAAACCAAGTCCCTTGTAAATATTATCTTAATAAAAAGATTAATAAAAGAAGTTCCATTTTGATATTTCTTTGTCAGCAAGGGGAAATCAGATAAAATCTATAACATCTGTTTTATAGAAGTATGATTGAAATTGCTGAGATCCCAAGAGGGCGTCTTTAAAATGTGCTTAAATTAAACCGTGACATTAGAAGTTGGGAAGGGAAGCTTAGGAGGTGTCTTGGGGCTGATAATGTTGTGTTTCCTCCTCTGGGCTCTAGTGATATGAGAACTTTCATTTTCTGAAATTACACATTATGTGCTTATGACAGGTATACCTTTCTATGTTACACCATACTTCAATTAAAAGGAAAAGGTGAAGTATGTTTTATATAATGATGACCACCTTGCAAAGACTTTCATGATTTAGAAACTAAATTAGAAAATTTCACAAAATACTGACAATTAATATATTCCTCCACCTTCAGTCAGTCCTTCAGTCATTGATTGAAGGCTTAGAATATATGGAACTACATCAAATTTGAACCTATAGTCTCATAGGGAGGGCAAAGAATTACATAAAAGCATCTCACATACACCAAAAAATATTTATGAAGCATCTACTGTGTACCAGACACTGGCATAAGATACCGAGCTTACTCAAGGGGGCAAAACAGACAGAACTCCTATCGTTATGGAATTTAAGTTCAGTGAGAGGACACAGCCATCCAATTAACAACAGTTAGTGAACTGCATATGTTAGAAGGTGATAAGGACTAGAGCACAGTAAAGGTAAAGGTGACAGGGATTGTTGTGCAGGGGGCCAGGGGGTGGAGATGTTTGCGGTTTTAAATAGGATATTTACAAAGAAAGTGATATTAGGCGAAGACGTGGAGGAGAAGATATCACCTATGAAGGAGAAGGAAGCAAATTCAGGTCAAGGACACAGTGAGGCAGGATAGGACTCACAAGTTCAAGGCCAAGAAGTCACTCATTCAAGGACAAGGTGAGGAAAGGGGGGGGGGGAAGTGATGTGAGGCCAGGGAATTCACGAGGGAAAGATAATTGCACTTTAGTGTAAGGTTTTAGCTTTTGCTTTCAAAATGAGATGGGACCCCATGACAGGAATCTGAGTAAATTTCAGTTGTGACTTGAGATGACTTAACATTTTGAAAGTATCTGGTTGTCATCTTGAGAGAAGACCACAAGCCAGGGAGGTCAGTCAGGAGGCTGTTGCAATAACCCAGATGAGAAATGAAGGTGGCTTGGCCCAGCCTGGTAGCAGTGCCTGTGTTTGTGACAAACAATATATTATTCTAAGAGTACAGATATATTTTGAAGATGGAGCCAAGTGTTTGTTGAAGGGTTGAATGTGTGATCTGAGAAAAGAGACGAGTCAAGGATAATTTTGAAGTTTCAGATCTGAACAGGTGAACAGGATAGAGATGTGATGATTTAAGAGAGAGAGAGAGAGAGAGAGAGAGAGAGAGACTGAGGTATGCTTGACACAAGGGAATGTTAGAGTGTAATCTCCATCAAAAGGGTGGAGTTAAATGGGGACAAGAAGCCACAGAAGAGAAGAGAAGACTGGAGGAGGGGAGATGTACAGAAGACATGCAAAGGAGAACATGCTTGCTTCTCGGCATCAAATTTGCACCAGGGACTTGAAGGCATGGAAAGAGTCATGTGACACTGAGTGATGTAAAGACACTTGGAAGAGGTGTGGGCGAGAGAACTATGCTAAGGCTGTCAACAGCAGCCTATAACTTGATTTGTATTCTGACTTTGCCCCCTGCTACCTTTTTCTTATGATTCCCCACCAGAATGTCCCTTAGATTTGTGGTAAATGTTCAGGCCTATGCAGTCCCATTTTGAGCCAACCATATTTGGTTGGGCACTTACCCAAGAGGAAACGTTGGGTGTTTCATTGGGAAATGATTACCCTTTCTTCCCCCCCCCCCCATGCATTCTATGCTATTGAAGTTCTTTCATATTAAGAGTATGCTTTGGCTGGGCACGGTGGCTCGTGCCTGTAAGCTTCAGCCTATGAAGCGGCTGGGGCTAGGGATCGTGGTTCAAGTCCTTCCGGGGGCACGTAGCAAGACCTAATTCCAAAAAAATAGTTGGGCGTGGTAGTGAGCACCTGTAATCCCAGCTACCTGGGAAGCTGAGGCTGGGGATTGCTTGAGTCTGTGGTACCCCGGGCAATGAGAGCCTGCAGTTCCACAGGCAAAAATAGCAAGACCTAGTCCAAAAAAAAAAGAGCATGCTTTGTCTTTATGTGGAGAGCAGAACCCACTTAGAGGCAGAAAGTGTAGGGGATGGGGTACCTTTCAGTCTGCCCACTAAGAGGTAGATGAGAATTAAGGAGGAAGATCTGAATTTCAGTGGTAGGTACATTAGGTTTGAATCATCTTATATGTATCCAAACGGAGAAGTCAAGTAGGCAGTGAAGTACAAAAGAAATTTGAGTCCAGGCTAAAGGTATGGATGCAAATGTAAATTTCAGAATAATAGACATAGAGATGGTAAGACTGGAAGAGACAATCAAAAAGAGAGTATAAAGCAGAGAAGAAAACCCAATTCTAAAGCCTCAGCACTCTAAGAAGATACAGAAACTGAGGAAGAGGGAATAACTAGTTCTTCCCTGAGTAATTCCAAGTCTGCAACAGGACTAGTTGACTTCATATTACCACTATCATGATTACCTCTCAAGAAAACAAATCCAAGGACTTTGCCCCCCAGTTTCTATATCAAACTATGATCAAGCCAATCACACAGTACCTAGCACATAGCGAGAGCTTTAATTATTGCAAATTGTTGACAGAATTATTTCAGGGCTGTGGGAAACAGACCAAAATCTCATGAGGTCTAAGCTCTCCTTTATTAAGACTGCCTCCCCTTCAGAGTTGCCAGGTACACTGTGGACCAGATGGTGGATGTGGTTACTATTGGACTAAGCTATCAAGCTGTAGGCTACTGCAAAGCATCTGTTCTTCCTCCCTGGTTAACTCTAGGTGGATTCATTCTTTTTGATCCTTATGCATCTATCCTACTGTGACCAACCATTCTTTTGCCCGGGATCCTGTTTGGCTGTTCCTGATGGCAGAATAGGTTCAGATTCTGCTGCCCATCACTCTCCACAAGCCAGGAAGCAGAGGCATGAATTGAAGCTATAATTACACTAAATTTCAGATCTCTGGCCATTGAGTTGCGAGAACAGTGGTTTTAGCACCCTGAAGAAATCATTCTGCCATCTCATCTCGCATTGACCTTTTCAGAAGGAGTTAAAGAGAATTAGTCATAAGCAAACAGCCCTTCAGATCAGTCTATCACTACTGATGTTTCTGGTACTTGTCACTTTCAGCCCCCAGAACTTGCTACCAGCCTCCGGGTTATCTTGACCCTGCTGGATTTAAGAGTGTCAATGCCCAGCATTCCGGTGACATCATCAGAACAAGAATCTCCATTTAAAGCAAGAGTTTTAGTTTACATAATGCATGGGCATGAGGTGTCTTCTCGTTCTCTGAAGTCCCCCCTGTCTGAAGCTTCTCCCCTTTGAAACAGTTTACTGCTTCCCTTTGCTGAAACCTCTGCTTCACGTCAGCTCTTCAGAGACACCTATCACTGTTCAGTCTCACAATGACCAGACTCTTCCATTTCGTCTCATGCTATCACTCACCACTACCTCCCAGAATATTCTATGTATCTTATTGGTCAGGGTCTGTCTGATGTCTCACTAAAATGCATCTAAGCAAAGCTCTAGACCGCAGCATGCGGTGCATATTTAGAGTGAGGATGTCATTTAGGTTAAAGAAGACCATGAGGATGGCACTCTTAGTGTCCTTATAAGATGAAACATTGTAGGCCAGGCATGGTGGTGCATGCCTGTAAGCAGCAGCCTAGGAAGCCACAGCCAGGGCCAAGGATCATGGTTCGAGTCCTGCTGGGGGCACATAGTGAGACCTGGTCCCAAAAAATAGCTGGACGTGGTGGTGCGTGCCTGTAATTCCAGCTACCTGGGAAGCTGAGGCTGGGGCTTGCTTGAGTCTGTGGTACCCCGGGCAACGAGAGCCTGTGGTTCCACAGGCAAAAAAAATAGGAGATGTAGTCTCCAAAAAACAAAGATGAAACATTGTAGTCTGTGCTCACTCGCTATCTTCCACACAAGTGACAGTGGCAAAGTGGCCGTGTTAAGTCAGAATGAGATTCCACTAGACACCAAATCCATCAACACCTTGACCTTGGTGTTCTCAGCCTGCGAGGGACCATTTCTCTTGTTAAGTCACCCCGTCTGTCATACTCAGTCACAGTCGCCCAAGTTGACTAAGATCATCGTTTGCTTTCTACCTTCCATGGGCACACACTTTAAAGGGTGGTTCCTGTCATTCTTTTTCTGTCCCCAGTATGCAGATGTCGAAGAAAGCTTCTCCCAGAGCACACAACTCATTAAATAGTGATGAAAGATGATATTGGATCTCTCAGATCTGGCCAAGAAACACTAATTAAATAGACACATGGATCACCCACCTTGTGGGGAGAACTTTGCTCAACCTGAGTAAAAGTAAAGAACACCTGATCCCTAGGCACAAAACACTTGCAATCTGGTTGCTCTTTGATGGATATTAATTCACTTGCCCAAACTCCAAATTCTGTCTCCTTGCAGGCTCTCAGAAGGAGTGGTTGAGCTATGGGTAATAACAACTCTCATTTTAGCAGAGATGCCAGAGTGTTTTCTGCAAGCCATCTCCAAGCAAACAGTGGGGTTTAGCATCTTGTTTGGGATAAATAGAGTGTATTTTTATCTTACAAATCATATTCAGAAGTTCTTTTCTCAACTTTGGCCTTGAAGAATGGAGAAAAAGGTGTTTTTCACCAAGCGAGTTTTCGAATGGGAGTTCATTATAAAGATACTTTGTAGGAAAGGGTTTGGAGAAAAATCTTTGTCTCCTTGTTCAAGGGCTTTCAATTCAGGCTCTTATATCCTTGGTTCAACTTTGACTTTCAAACATTCCCAAGGTACACACACACACACACACACACACACACACACACACACACCAGAATTTATTTATTCAGATTGAAACTAGTTAACACAGTGGCACATTGTATAGTGGTTGGTCTTTATTGTGACCTAACTCTTTGGACTATGTGGACATAAGAGTCAAATTCAGTTATTTGTGTGGGAAAAGGTAAGGACGTTATGGGCATGCAAATCTCTGAAATAACAACAAGAGAAAAGATAACCAACAAGCAAAGTTTTCAGTCTCACAACTCAGTCCTGTTAGGTGGTAAAGGATTTTATTTCTGTCTCAAGCGTAGGCTTAGGCAAACCCAACTCTTGCTCTTTGTGGTGGGCTTATAAGCAGGGTAAATGGAAAAAGGGAAATTCCTGGCAAGCTCTGGCTTGGAGATGGTACAAAAAGCCCTCAGTAAGTATAGTGCATTTCCTTCTTTCCTGAATCATACTGACTTGCCCAGCAAAACTTTCTTTAGTCTTTTACTGATTTCAAAACTTATTTTAATTCTTGCCTTTCACATCTTATTTCCTTTCCCACAGATGGTACTGGATAAAATATAAGCCTGTAAAAGCGAAGCATAAGAGACGTTCTTTTCTTTTTTTGGCTTTAAAATGTTTCACATGACTACATGATAGTCCCACCTCATACACCCACACTTACATTTTTCCTCTTCCTAGCATTAATAAGTCTAAACATTCGGCTAGGGAGGAAATTTAGAATAAGGAAATTCATCCATCATTCTCTGGCCTCTGAAAGGAATTCTTTTAATAATGATTCTAGGTATAATTGTGTAAGCATATCCACTCTACCTTGTCCCCTCCCTTTGAACACACCTATAAAACCTGGACAGAAAAGGTAGAGTATCTGAGGACTCTGAAATTTGATGGCAGACAGATTGGAAAAGAGAACCAACATGATGAGATTATTCTTTTTACTTCCAGTGTCCCTTGAAATGAACTGTAGGTTGCCAGAAACCCAGAGTTTCTGGGCACCAAGGAACAGAGAGGGCTCTAATGTGAGCTGGAAGAGTAGGGAAGGGAAGTCTTAAAACTTGGAGATACTGGAGAAAACCATTGTTTTCATTTTTTCTTCATTCTCTCATTCACCTTTAGTGTCCAAGTTATACTACAGTTGGTGGTGGTAAAGGTAACGTGCGGGGAAAACTCTAAAACCAAGAGACTACTGTCTCCAATTTAGGAGTTGTGGTCCCAAGAAGATGAGACAATACCTATGTCTACTAATCTGTCCTTGTGTTTTCTTATCACTTGGTCTCAGAAGTGAGACAGTGGCAAGAAGAGCATGCCAAAGGAGGCCTATTAAAATTCCAACTTGCTGGCTAGAACAGCATCCAGGGAAACTCCAGGCCTCCAGAAAGTATCCAGCTGCTCACAGAGAAAAGAGTTCAGGACTCCCACGCCATGAAGTTGTCTGTGAACGCTTGGGTTCAACCTTAATCCTAAACTACAAGCACCATGACCACAGAGCACACTGGCTGGTGTATACACAGGATAGATGCCAACAAGATGACAAAGACTGTTAAAGACAGACCAATATTGGAATCATGACCCACTGGAGAGTCAACAATATTTGCAACTTGAACCCTACTGAGTCAATTGCTTGTTAAAACAAAGGCAATCACTAGTCTTTGTAGACTTTGCTCAGAGTCCCATAGCATCTTATTCAAAGTGCCTAGAATAAAGTACAAGAATATGTAGCACGTAAAGAATAAGGGACATCCTGACTCACGGGGAAAAGATAATCCAAAGACATCGATCTAAAGATGACATAGATTTTGGAATCCTTTGCCGAAGGTTTGCTGGTGGATCTTAAGTAAAAATGCTCCACCCAGCAAGGAAGTAAACTCTTATGTAAGTGGACTGGTAGAAACCTCAGCCAAAACATGTAAGATACGAAGAAGGATGCTTCAAATGCCAGAGCTGAAAAATACAACTGAAAAATAAAAATCACGTGATAGACTTAATAGCAGAAAGACATAAAAAAATGAACTTGAAGATAGTGCCATAGAAATGATCCAATTGGAACAACAGAGAAGGAAAATATTGCAAAAATGAACAGTGTCAGGGACGTGGACAATACCAAAAAGTCTGATGTTTGTGTCATACGTCTCAGGAGAGGAAAAGAATGTGGTACAAGAAATGATGGGAAGAATTAGCAACTTAAAAAAAATCTCAAATTTAGCAAGAGAAATAAACTACAGATTTATTCAAGTTCACTAACCCTCCCCAAAGATAAACTCCCTGACAGACACATCATAGTCAAACTGCTAAAAACTGAAGACAAAGTACTCAAAGAAATTGAAGGAAAGAAACATATAACTTGCAGAAAAACAGTGGTTTAAATGACTAGATTTCTCATCAGAAACCAGGAAAAAGAAAGTGAGCCAAAAATTTTAAAGTGCTTCTATAACCAGAGAAAATGTTCTTTAGGAACTAAGGGAAGGGGTTGCAGTGGGGGAAGAGATTCTCAACGAAGAAACACTAAGAGATTTTACTAGCAGAAGGCAAAACCCTATTGACAAACAGAAGAGAGAACGGAGGTATTACTATTCCAGACTTCAAACTGTACTACAAAGCCATAATACTTAAAACAGCGTGGTATTGGTACAAAAACAGACAAACAGACCAATGGATCAGAATTGAATATCCGGAAATAAAACCACACATATACAGTCAATTAATCTTTGACAAAGGGGCAAAAAAC
>PVHY01023512.1:0-20874 GCA_004024945.1 Uropsilus gracilis
ATTCGCCTCTGGGCTGGAAGTGCGTGTGAGTGAAGGAGGGACCCCAGCATCTTGAGCCAGGAGCTGAGGGAAAGAGGCTGCTGCTTTCTGAGCTGCGAGAGCTGAAGGGAACGGAAGCGACAAGAGGGCAGGTGTCCAAGTCAGCTGGGGGTGGGGGAACAGTAGAAATGCAAATGTGGGGGGCTTAGGTGTCACCAGAGAAGGGGAAAGGCTGGCCTTAGGGGGGTGGCGGAGGATTGGGGCACAAGCTCCCCGAGGCCAAGAGGTGGCAGGTGTGGCCTATCATGTCAGAGACGGTGCGGAATGAGGTCCTGTGAGGTCCTGTGGGAGGCTAGTGACGGCTGTGTAGACGCCTCTCAGGGAGTTTTGCTTAAAGGACAGAAACTCAGCGGGAGGTGGAGGAGGGGCTGGGGTCCAAGGAAGGGCCTGCTGGTCTTTCGCAGAAGAGGCCACAGCGCCATGGGCGAGGTCTCCTGCAGAGAGAGTGAGGTGGATGATGGAGAGAGAATCGGGAATAAAGAAGCTCACCTTCAAAGGGAGAACTTTGGAGATGGTTTTCGAAAACAGTCTTCTTTATCTCGCACTTAGATTGGGATGCAAATGTGCTTTATTTTCTGAACCGAGTTCATGGTAATTTGAGGTACAGGATGTTAACAAGACGAGACGCATGTATTCCGTTTGTTCCCAGAGTCAGGCGAGGGCGCTGAACCAAAGATAAAATTATACACTTGCAATGGAAACGTGGGTTGGCGTCATCATCAAAAAATATACAGAATATATCGATGGCTTTTCGCTTGCACGACGCTTATGTCTTTACTTTTTTCACACTTTATTTGGATTTCATGGTAATTCAGAGTCAGATAAGCTAAATTCGCCTTTGGAGTCTACGTGGATGAAAGCTGTTGCAGGAAAGTTGATAACCAGATGACCTTTGACAGAGGCCATTTGGCATCATTTTAGAGTCACCTCTAAGGTCTGTACAGCAGCCCCTTTCCCTGTGGGTGTGCCAGGGACAGGCATGGCTTCTCACCTTCTCCTTCTGCCTTTGTCAGGAAAAACAAGGACTCTCCTAACAGGAAGTGGCAAGGGTGACTTCCGGCCCATGGTGGTGGAAGTGTGTGGCAGCGTGTAGTTTGCTAAAGGCACCAGTGGCACCAAAAGGTAGCTGGCCCACAGCAGAGAGCAGTCATCCATGTTCCCAGAGTGCTTCACCAGTAGCCAGGAACTTTCCCACACGTTGTGCTTCCTTCCATTCAGAAAATGGCCGCTTCCTGTGTTCCAGAAAGTTCCAGGAGCTCGTGAAACCTTCATGAATGGTGCCTCCACGTGGGGAAAGACGCAGGTCAAGTCTGTGCTGCGTCTTCACAGATGAAGACATGCAAAGGCTTCATTAGACGTAGATTTAAATCACTCCGGGAACGTGGTTCCCCCATGACCATTCATCACTGGTGTTTTCTCCATCAGAATTCCTCAAAACTCAGTAGCTCAGGGCCTGATCTGCTCCGAAATACCATCTTCGTCCCAACCACGAAGCGCTGAAGGGGAAGTTCTCCTGCCTTTAAGAAGTCCTTCTCCCCGGCCAGTCACTCTTGTGCTCGGCGTGGTCACCCCGTGTCGAGAAGAAGATCCACCTGGTAGAGGAAGACACCCGTGGCAGCCCGTCCGTCTCCGCTGACGGCTCCCCGAGCGTGAGAGCCAGGCTCCTCTGACACAGCAGAGTTGCGGCGCTGTCTGGAATGTCCCCGCTTTCTAAGGAAAACACCCAGGACACAGTTCGCCGCCTTTATTCAAACTCTGCTCTCAAAGCCTGACTTTCTGCCACCTGCTTTCAGTCGCTTTGTGGTTGGAAATTACGGCGGCCTGACTTTCCCGGGCTTGAAGCAGAGCTGAGAAATGAAAAGAGGTGTGTAGGGATTTTCCAAAATTAAAGCCCCCCTTTTCTTTTGAGACCAGGTCTCGCTATGTTGCCTGTGGAACCGCAGGCTCTCGTTGCCCGGGGTACCCCAGACTCAAGCGATCCCCAGCCTCAGCCTCCCAGGAGCTGGGATGACAGGCGCGCACCACCACACCCAGCTATTTGTGGGAACTAGGTCTTGCTATGTTGCCCCGGGCAGGACTCGAACACACACACTCAAGCAATTCCTAGTCTCAGCCTCGCTCTATAGGCTGCAATTAAAGGCACGCGCCATGATCCCTGCTAACAGGCTGTTCTCGCCTCTTCGGTCCAGTCAGGACTCCCCGGGGGGCAGGGGGGAACCAGCCAAGCCAATGTGAGGTTCCTCACGGCAGGAGCTATGCTGGGGGCCCCCCACCCCGACCCCAGCAAAGCCCTCCAAATTACTGGCACACAAGGCCAGCGAGGCCTGGGGAGCCTTGCCCTGAGGGAGCCGCGCCCTGAGAAGCAGCGGCTGCCTATAGAGAAAGGCCAGCCACAGCCACGTGATAGAGGCCCTTGTCCACTCCCTCGAGCAAGGCTGAAGGAGCTCGAGCTGGCGGGGTCCCCACCGCACCCCTCCCTGCTCCAGGGCACCAGCAGGGGAGAAGGCGAAGTGCAGAGCAGAACCAGACTCCTGCCACTGGCCTCCGACTTCTACACCCCCGGGCCGGCCAGTGGCGAGGGAGGAGGCGTTGACCGACGTGACCATGGCATCGTGTGGTCCATGTAACTGAGGAGCCCCTTGGTGCCAGGCCCCCCAGTCTTCCCAGCCGTGGCCTGCTGTGGCCCTCCTTGTGGGACCCGGCCACGCCCTCCCTCAAATGTCAGCAGCTACATCTGTCAGGTGACAGGGGGTCCCTGGGTTCCTTGAGCATGAAAAGCCCAAGCATTGGTGGAGGTGTGGCTTATGCGCAAGAATTAGCTCAGTACTGGGGGTTGGGGGGTGCTGGAAAGGTCAAGGTCATCGCCCAGGTGTGATCAGTGCCAGAAAAGATGGCAGCCCCCTCCCCCCCTCCCCCCAGTACCGGTTCTTATGTTTAAAGCAGATGACAGTGAGTGGAGACCCAGACTGGAGGTTATGGCTCAACACTGAACTTGCTAAAGAATTCGTTTCTGAAGAACAGAGAAGGAAAGAAAATAGTGTGAAGCTGAGGGAGGGACGGAGGGGGGAGCAGGAGCATTTTAAGCAGGGGAGGCTGACTGCCTTCTCATGGCATCCCAGGACTGCCCGTCGCTACCAGAGTGCCAGTCACCAACACTGTCCAGGAGCCCTCAGGGCACAGAGGTGTGGGACCCACAGGGACAGGTGTCACCAGAAAGGTGGGGCTTCTGGTGAGCATGTCCGGGAGGGTGGAGGTAGGGGCAGCGTTGAGCCAAAGATGAGCTTTTCATTTCCGTCACCCCTTCGCTGATGAGACTGTTGTTTTCCAGGTGTCTAAGCCATCCGGTGGTCACGTTCTTGTCCCCTTCCCGCGCTGATCCGTGTTCGCGCTGCTTGTGAATTCTTGGGACTGTCACAGCGCTTTCTGAATCAGTCTGGGCAGCGTGCCATCCTCGGGGATGCGATGGCACGGTGTCTTCAGAACCACGGGATTCGGGAAAAGGACTCTGTAAAGGTCGAGCCCGGAGCCTTGTGGGTGTATCTGGTGGATTCTTCTATAACGGGAGGGGGCGTGGGTTTGGGTTCGTTGGGCCCTGGCTTGTTAGCAAATGTTGCTTTTAACTTTGCTCCTGTGAATGGGGTCCAGGGAAGCATCTGGGGGGTGGGGAGCTAATCCCTCAGTCTTCACCACGCTGGTCGCGAAAGTTGCTGCTTGAATGGCACAGCTCAGCTTCCCAGGTGCAGCCTTGCTCTGCACCAGCCTCCCTCCTGCCACCTCGCCACCACACACCCCTGCAGGGTGGCGAACCTGACCCTGGCCTCTTGCTAAGTGCAGAGTTTGCCCCAGAGAACTCTGGAGGGGGGAGCTCTTCTGGCTTTATCACAGGAAAGGCACCTGGGCTGCGGGGTTTACTCTTGGGCATTAAAGCTAAGAAAAGGAAAACGTTGGACCTGTGTGAAAGGGTGTTTCCCATCCCTGAGCCGCGCGGAAATATTTACCCTCTGAAATGAGCGGTGTGAAGAGGGTTGGAGTGCCCGGTCTCTCTGGCGAATGTAAGCTGCCGTTTGCTTTTTCCAAGATGTGAAGCGATTGCCCTTGACATCAAACTAACGCCTAACGGTCTTTTCTTTCCAGCCGTCCCCAAAATATTCTTGAGCGCATGAATGACTTGGAAGTCAGTCCTTAAAACTGTGACATCCAAGTTCTTGCAATTATAAATAGTGCTGCAGTAAACATCCGGGTACAGGTGTCCTTTTGTACCCACATTGAGGTCTCCTTTGGGTAGATTCCCAGAAAAGCGATTGCTGGGTCAAATGGTAGTTCCATTTTCATTAGCTTGAGGGTCCTCCACACTGCTTTCCATAGTGGCTGGACCAGTTTACAATCCCACCAGCAGTGTAATAGTGTTCCTTTCTCTCCACATCCACGCCAGCACTTGTCGTTGTCTGTTTTCTGGATGTGGGCCATTCTTATTGGTGTAAGGTGGTATCTCATTGTGGTTTTGATTTGCATTTCCCTTACTGCTAATGATGTGGAACATTTTTTCATGTGCCTAATGACCATTTATAATTGCAAGAACTTGGAAACAACCCAAATGCCCCAAAAAAGAGGACTGGATGAAAAAGATGTGGTCTATACACACAATGGAATATTACGCATCAATAAAAAATGACAAATTCGATGATTTTCTGGTAACACGGATGTACCTAGAAGAAATCATACTGGCAGAAACAAGTCAGAAGGAAAAAAACAGATACCAAATGGTTTCACTAATATATGGACAACCAAATGAAAGTCACAACTGCGGGAGGGAACCAGCTGGAGTGGCCAGGGAGGGGAGGTGGTGAGGGACCCCCAGGAACCTCAATGAAGTGATCGATGTGAAATATATATATGTATAAATTAAAATTTAAAAAAATTAAAACAAAAAAACAAACTGTGACACCCTAAAACCTTTTTTTTTTTTTAAGTTTTGGGTCTTTTGTTGTTGTTGTTGTTGTTTTCAAGAAACATGATTCTTTACCCTTGTATTATATTCCTCCTCCCCTTCCTGGATGCTACCTCGGTAGCTGCCATGTTTGAAATATTGACAAGATGAGATAGTTTTCTGTTTATATCAGCAGTCGTCTGTCTGTGAAATCTGGACCAATCAGAACGCTGGATTTCCTTTCTCAGCCATCCATCAGGTCCATAATGTAAGGTTCCAACTGGTACTTTTTCTTCCTGAACTTGCTACTGTGTAATGTGTTGCAAAGTGTTGTCAGTGCCTTCAGGTATCTTGTCCCGGCCATGCGGAAACTTCGTGATGTCTCATGGCTCCGGCGAGTGTCTATGATCCTCGTTGCCTGTGCCTTGTGACCAGTTAATGTCGCAAACGTTGTCCTAAAATGAGAAACATCCTTGGTTCTAAAGTCCGCGGTGAGAGTCTGTCCCGTGTGAGTTTTGGCTTTCACCCCGGGTGTCTGCGTTAACTGGCTTTTGCCGAGAAATGGAAAAGGGTCAGTTGTGCAGCGATGTGTACTACTCATGCATGTGGAGAGTCCCTGTGATTCGCTCCCGTTTTGTCCTTCGCCTAGCTGTGGGCTCTGTCACCCTCTCGTGTCTTAACAGTTTTCAAAAGTCCTTGCACTTCACTTAGGACAGATATTTGAGTCTGATTTGCATGCGATTCTGTACAGAGTTGGTGCGAAATGCAGGCGGCGCGTAGCCGGGAAAGGCATCGTCATGGCTCCAAAGTGGTTCTCAGCCTTTTTCCACTGGAAGATACTGAATTGCTCTTCGAATGCGTGTGGACTCACGGCCCACTTTCCTCTGAGCTGCTCAAGTCTTCAAAAATTCACATGTCACCTTGGCTTACTTTTTGCAAAATCCATGTTCGTTTGGAAAGCAAACACGCTAAGTGTTTGGGTTCCCTCCCCGTGTTCTATTTTAAAGGCAGTCCTGTGCCCCCACCCTGGTCAATCTGCCCATGGGCTGGCCTGCTGCCTGAGAGAGGAGCCCGAGGCATTTGGTTGAGAACCACTATGCACAAGTCTTGGGGTGGCATGTGAAAGGCCTCTTTTGGGGTGCCACCATGGACACCTCTCTCCTATGCATGGGATTCTCGGGAACCGTGGTGTCCATTCTTTGCCTGTTTCTGATGCCCTGGTGACCCGGCAGTTTCTCCTGAACCCGCAAATGCTTTTTTGTGTTCAGAACTGACCATCTCTGCTCTTTTCAGCAAAAGGAACACGTTCAGCATAGCCAGCTTCAGTAAATTCATTTACCCTTCGCCAAAGCAGCGTTGTTATTCCTGCAGACCTTGTCAAAGAACTGCCTCAGCATCCTGCTTTCATGTGTCTATGTCTGTAGGAGGTCTTCTTACATTCGCATCCAATATTCATATATATATTCATATTGATAAACGTAGCGCTAGACGTGGCCGTCTTCAAAGCCCTGGAGCTAAGGGGAAGGAAATGTGATCACATGTGTCTCAGGTAGCTGTGATCTTTGTCAGAATTACTGAGAGTGAAACCTTAAAATAACAATTGTCATTTCAACCAATTTACTTTTTCACGAAGTGTTCCGATGAGAGCGAGAATAATGTTTGTTAATATTCAGATCTAAATTTACAGGCAGGTAGGTGGGAGCGGTTCCTAGTAGAAAAGATTTAAAAGCTTCTATTTAAAAAAATCAATTAAACCCTCATTTTAAATTTTTGCTTAAAAGACTAATACAAGGGTGAGAAGATACCAAACCTTTCTATTCAGATGAGAAAGTGAAGTCATAATCTTGACTTTGAAGTATTTACTGACAGCTGATAAAACTTTTTACTTAACAAGAACATAAGAATACAGATGATGTTTCCCCTTTTCATGGAATATGGACTCTTGCTTCAGGAGAAACAACTAGATGATGGGATGTTCTGGCATCTGCCTTCAGCTCCTGATGCATTTAAACCAACACCATGAGGTGTTTTACCATCCTGTGAAATAATGCAACATTTAAGAGCTGCGTTTTGAATGTCCCATTCAATAAAACTATCTGTAGACCTTCGTAGATATGTGTGTGTGTGTGTTACAACTAAATTCAACTAGTAAGGCTATACTTTTGAGCTGGTGGCATGAGTGACATTTGATTGGATTCCATTAGACTAGGTAAGTCCATTCCATGATACTAGGTATGGTGCCATAACAGTCCTTCATCTTGGCCAGGCTGACTTTCCAGTTGACAGTTAGTAAATACCTCTTAAATGAAACTGATTCTCAAATTAAAGCTCTAATCTCGTTATTTTTTTCCTTTATATCTGAAGGTTCGTTTTTATTTGAGTTTAAAGGGATAGATAATGATGTACATTTTTTCTGTTTAGTGGATATCCTACAGGAAATTCATGCCAAGCAAACAAGCTTTTAAGCCATGATCAAATCCTTGGACCCTTAAAATCATTCAATAAAAGAACGGAAAGGAAAAGTTTCCTCTCCGCATTTTAAACTCTGAAGATGTAACCTAAAAAAATTTAATAAGAGAGCCTTGAGTCATCTTAATTTCTTTTCTATAACTACTTCAGCCCTCTAAAGTACCTGCCAGTAAGTAAGCTATGGTATAGATCTTATTAATTAATAAATAATAAATCAATAAATAAAAAATAATACATCATTGAAAATAACAGAATGTTATTATCCCTAACATTTCCCATTGTATTGTTATTTTAATTAAATATCATTGTGTTAATAATTGTGTTAACCTTGTTTGGATCTGTTATAAACTACTATTTGAGGCAAAAGACATTTGTGTCTGTTTAAACTGAATTTCTTCTTTTAAAAGCATTCTTTTAAACTGGTAAATTATTAATCTTTTTCATTTACCTAGAGATATACAGTCATCATGTAGAGCTGAATGACTGTTTAATAACACCTATACTGGACCTCGCAGATTGAAATTATTTCATGCATGAGGCAAAACCCCTTATCTGTTTTTTGATCTCTTCTGCTCCTCTGCCTAACCATTTATGACTCATTTCTGCTCCTTGTCAGCCTCCAGGAGAGACCTAAGGCACCCTTGTTCTCTGAACTATCGTTTTTAAACAGGTAAAACAGTGCCAGCGTCCCAAGGGCAAGCCTGCCCTTTAAATAGTTCAATACCAAGTGCATTCCTTCCCGTGAAAACAATTCCAGAACAAACACATTAACACCTACAGGTGGAATCTTCTAACTAGTCTTAAATCTAAGATTAAAAAAAAAATAAGTTGGTGAACTTCCAGAATGAAATTAATTTTCAAATGAAGAGGCGTTTCCCTCTGTTGGAAAATGAAATTCTGGAAACGGTACGAAGTGTGACACAGTTCAGTTTCTGTTTCCAGAAAGGTACATCCAGCCCCTGTAGAGAATTTTCAATATTTGGACCAGATCAGTGTTTCAAGACCACAAAGAAAATTCAGTCAGGCTTCCATTCCTCTTCCCTGTCATTCTCTCCCCCACAGCATGTGGGGGGATCCCCGTTGGGTCATTCTGAATTCAAAGCAGGTGCTTTGTGGTTTCTGGACAAAGTGGAACCACAGGAGAGCAGAGGTTGGTGCTGCCTCGAGCCCAGTGAATGTGCCACTGTTTCCAAGGGGTTATGGAATAAGTGATGGGGATCCCGGTCCCAGACCGAGGTGCTATGGCTGCTACAACTCTTGCAGATGATGTAAATATCTGGATCAGCGTTTGGCTGTAGTTCTGCTTGGAGTGTGTGGGACTCACCTTGAATCTTAATTACAAAAAGTGCCTGGGTTAATCCAAGAGTCAGAGAATGAGTTTGCCTATGATTTGCATGCTTTGTGTACTAACATCGGAAATACCCCGGGAGCCCCAGCTTCCCGCCACCCCTCTGCACCCTCAGCCCTTCCCCAACCTGTGCCCCAAAACCCACGGTACCCCCCAGCTCCTGCCATGAGCTCGGCCAAGGCCTGTCTCAGCGGAACTCTGACAGGGCGAACGTGACGCCATGACGTTGGCTGTGGCTTGTCCCATCCGCACACGTGGGATCAAAGGCTCTTTTGATGTCTACCAGCTCTTCCTGTCGTATCATTCCACGAAGTGGTGTGCAAACTTCTGTCGTTCTGTGAACAGTGTCACCTGTGACTAAATGTACACACCTGTTGCTGTGCTTTTGTTGCTTTATCGAGGGAGGAGGGAGGACGGGGGGGAGGTTAGTGGGGAAGGGGGGGAGGCTCAGAGGATGCTTTGCTAGATTTGGGGTGAGCTCTACATCGAGAACTCACAGTTGCATGTTTCCAAAGCTGTGACTCCTTATCACCTAAAGCTTATGACACCCAGCTTCAAACTATGACATGCCTTGTATGTTGAATTTTATACTAGTTCTTCTTTCCTGAGTATCACAGCTCATACCAATAAAAATGGAAAAGATGAGCGATGCAGACATTGATAAGGAAAAGATGCAAATAAGGAGCCAGGGGAAAAAATTAATGCTACAACAAATTGCACTCAGTTATTGCTTTTACAAAAGAAACATGCTTATAAAGACAATAAAATGACTCAAGAATCAGGAATGGGTTGTAAAATAGACAAAAGGTGCTAAAGTAAATAGTCCAGGCAGAGCCTTAATATCTAAAGCATCGGGACAACCTGCACCCATGAACAGGCACCAGAGAGAAAGCTGACAAGCAGCAGAGCTGAGGGGGAGGGAGGAGGGGGAAGGTCTGCTCTGGTCCAGCAAGAAGCCAGGAAGACAGCCTCGAGCTCAAATTGCTCCATTGCTCCTCCTGTGTTGTGGGGGTGACCCGTCTCAAGGGGAAGAGTTTGACTCTCTGTCCCTATAGAGAGGCCTGACAGGCTCTAGAATCTTCTGCAGGTTTTTCAGAGTCAGATAGAAACTTCCAGAGAGCAGAGTCTTTGCCAATCATCCTCTAGCACCAGGAGCCAGCTCCCATCCAACCTCAAGCAGGTTACGCAGAAATTTCAAATTCCCGGACCCCAAAATGCACATCCCACGTGAGCTATTCTAGAAAATGGTAGTTCTTTATCTATTAGGGGCTCCTAACATGTGTGAGGTTCTAGATCCTTCCAAGACATTAATGGACGCTCCAAAGTTTCTCCCCAGAAAGCCAGCCCCATAGCTAAGACCTCCCGAGCTTCTCCGAGATGCCCAAGGCTTCTCGCCAGGTTTCCTCTGGCTTTGGCGTTCACGAGACCTCTCTGTGCCCCTCCAGCTGCCGATGAAGTTCACGTCTCATCATTCTGGAAGACAAGTCAGATCCAGAGCAGAAGAGAGTCGCTCTGGCCATTGGCCTGTTTTCTGCCGTTAGTGGCAGCCGTTTGAAAACAAAGGACTGAGTTTTTGAAAAGCTGAGCCTTTACCCGTGTCGAGAACAGATGTCTCCCCTGTGTAGGATCGAAATCAGGCCAGAGCCTTGAGAAGGGAAAGGCCACACAGGCCTTCCCTGTAGACACTGGAAGTGAGCCATTAGCGCATAGTAGGTCCAGGGGAAGTTCATGGAAAATGGTAAGAGAAATGGCCTGTTTTCTGGGCAGACATGTTCTATGCTCTGCTATCCTGGGAGGGTCTGTTCTCTGAGGGTGTGCTCTCAGTGGATGCTGATGTGCCTAAGACAAAACTTGGTCTTTAAAGATCGAACCTTTATTTGTGCGCTAGGTTTTCTGAGACAGGGAGCGAAAGACCCAAGTTATAGACACACGAATGACATCAGATAAGGGAACTACTTGTCCTCCAGGAGTAAATGTTTCTTCTCAGTTGTGTTTAGTATCATACAAGTAGCTTTTCTCCAGAAAGAGAAAATGATTCCCAGTTCATGGTACATGTCAGATTTGGGCCTAGAAATCTTTGCAACTATCTATTCTGAATGTCTGAGTGATTCAAGCTCCAAATTTCCAGCAGTGAAGTTGAAGAACCAGGAAAGTCCAAGATGGTATGTTCTTTTCTATGGTAGCAGCAAATGATGGGCTAGTAACTCCTTGATGAAAGCTCTTGGTTTTACCTTACAATGATGTGGCTTAGGGTAGCATTCTAAAAACAATTCAACTTCTTCACACCTCAGGATTCATTGAGCTTTGGGAAAAAGAATGCACATCCATGTAAAATCATAATAAACAGGGAAGTTTCTACATTGAGTGCACCCATGTCTTCGTATGTGTAGCACACATGGACAAGGTGAACTGAGGCTTAGCGCTAGGGAATGAACTTGGCCCCCCCTGCTCCTATTACCTCTAGAATAAATGTGATTTTCAGACAGGAGACTGGGGAGAACCTTCCATCACTTTGCGGCCTCCCAACGAAGCCACCGCGTCCACACCAGTGCAGTACTGGCAGCACCACCCTGAGAAGCTCATCTTCCAATCGTGCGATTACAAAGCTTTCGTAAGTTGCTCACGACCCTGTGTTTGGGGGACTGACGGGGACAGACTGAAGATTGCTGATATTGAAATCATCCCCAAATGTCCATCTCTGACATTCCTGAAATGATCTCCCTTTTCTCAGCCTTGCCCTGAGTCCACAGAGAAAGGGCTTTTGTCCCCTTCTCTTCTCGTAAGCTCTCTCAGTCTCGCCTTCTTAGCGAGCTGTGCGTTTTAAGTGAAAATGAATAGCATGCTGTCTTGAGCTGGAAATGACTATAGATAAGCACAGAGAGAGAGCCCGCTCCCCGGTGGTCTTGGAACGCTGGGCCTACTGTTTCAGAGAAGAACCAGACTCTTCTCGTTGTGGTCATTAGGATGGTACGGCTGCGTGGTGTGTGGGGTGCTGGGGTTGGCTTTTGTTTTGTTCTGAATAGGAGAGGGGAATCAGGCTTAACCTGAGAATTCTGGATAATTGACAAGCAAGTCAATGTTCCAGAGCGCCCCTAGGTGTGGGGGCAGGTGGTGGTTGTCATGACAACAGTGGGGCAAGTGGCTGAAGCCTCAGCAGCTTATTGCAACAGCTTCCCTTGAAAAGAGATGTTTGAATAGGCCAAACGTTACCGCTCTCTTAAAAGATGAGGCTCTGACCTTCATGGGATTGCGGTGGAGTCATGTCTGGTCTTCGAAGGCTGCGGAGCCCTTCATTTGCAATCGAGGCGCCCTCGGTTGGCAGCACTGGCCGAGTTAGCAGTGTGGGGCCACATCCTGCAGCTGAGTCTCAGCCTTCCTTTCCCTCTGGGTTCCCTGCACCTTGGACTTCTTGCCTACCGGGAAGCCCTGGGTCAGTTTCCGTAGCAGTCTCCCCAGAACTAGCACAGAAACGCTTCCTTCTTCCTCCAAAGCCCAAAAGCCACGGAGCTTTCTGGACACGTCTCTGCCCACTGCAGTGTGGCCCTGCACGTCCTCCATACGTGGGGCCTTTCCCAGTGGACACACAGACTCCCTGCCCTTCCCTCGGGAGTTCAGGGTCTGCCTCGTCCAGTCCTGATCAGAAATGTCCTTCCCTAGTGCTTAGTTTCATTTTTTTCAATCACATCGAGCTCTTTTTTCTTTTCTTTTCTTTTTTTTTTTTAAGAAATTATGGGGTGGGGAGAGAGCATAAGGGAAGGAAAGAGCCTATGGAAGCTGTAAAAGGTCGAGGAGTCCATTGATAAGCCAAATACACATGTTTCTAAAAAGTGATCTTTCCCAGCCAAAACCTGGAGCCTGGGTGTTTTGGATTAAGACCAGCCTGGTAGGAGCAGGCATTCTTAGCTTTCTCCACCTGCCTTCAGCCCCAGTGTCCGTGCGCATCAGCAACTCACTCCCCCACTCCCTAGGACTGGTGTTCTCTCTCTGCCCATCCCCACCCATACCTCCCCACCCCTGTCTCAGGTGGATAAAGTGGAGAGCACACAGCTGTGAATGAAAAAGATCCCAAACTGCATCTCGGCCTAAGAACAGTCTGGTGCTAATTACCTCTGCAACCAACGCCGCCCTAACGGGGTGCATGTTGCCTCGCTCCTCAGCTGTCTCCTACAACCCTGTAATTACAGAGCTAGTAGTGTGATTTATTTTTGCAGACTTTGCTGCCTCAAAAAAAATGGGGGGGACATTTTTAGATGCTCCATTTTGCAGTTAAATATGATTTGAAAGATGGCATCTTTAGAAAACGCTGCCGTGTGAGAATAAAGAATGAGTTTCAGCTCCCAGAACTATATATGGTTCATCCTGCTGCATTCTACCAAAGCATTGCTTTGTTAGGTTCAGTCACCGTTAGTTTTTAGAAGTTATCCCACAACCGACAGCTAAGAAATGTGGTCAAGTAACATTTTCACAATTTATTGTTAGGTCGTTACTCCTGTGTTTATTCTGTGTCCTGTAATCACTGAAATGTTTTTGTATTTTAGTATTTAGGTTCTATGCTCATAAAAGAGCTCAGGGGGACAGAATCAACCCAAGATGCTTGTGCGAAAATGCGGGTAAGTTCACCAAACAGTTTTATTTCTAGTCGCTGAAATACTAAATACCGGGTATGCACACAAATTGCCACTTTTCAAATTACCGTTTTCTTCTCCGTTGGTCTGCTGAATCACATGGCTGTTACATAAAAAGGTGTTTTGGTTTTGCTCATGTGGCTGTTGAGCTGCTCACTGTGGTTTGAGTTGTCCACTTGATATATTTCGGCTGCATGACGTTTACGATTCGTCTTTAAAGTCTTATTTACATTGTTTTCCAGACTAGGAGAAAAATCATCAGTTTAATGCAAGAACGTGAACGTGTTTTAAGTACCCTCTTGACAGTCTGAGAATATCTGCTGGAAATACCACCAATTAGCTAAAAATGATCAAGTGCTGACGTGTCCATAACATATGATGAAATAAGCCTAATATTCTTTATGAGGCTTCTTAATTTTTCAGCATTTTTCATATAGAAAACAACATTGAGCTCTGAGTCGAAAAATACCGCGCTCTGAGGACAGTGATTGTTGGTGAAAAATGGCGATTCTAGATGCATCACCACTGGTGTGACTGTGGCACTACCATTGCTTTGCCTTGGTGTGTGACCAGTGACCCCTGGGGAGTTTGCCAACCCAAACCTTGTCTATTCCGTCCATCACATGTTAGCCTCGTCCAGGATGAGTAAAGGAGATGATGATGTTTGACTAACGGTACAAATGAAAATTATTGGAATTACTCATTAGAGCAACTCACCCATCTGAGGATCATTCGTGAGTGATTCCTACCTTTTTGTCTGTGGTCAAAAATAACATCGTTACTTTATATGCACACCTTTTAGTGGGAACTATTTAAAGTCTTATTTACAAATTGGGTGAAATTTGGTTATAAAAGTAAATAAAAACGTGATAGCCATTCCTCCAGGAAAACTAAATGTGTTTGAAATTGAAACCTTTGACCACTAATTTAATTGCTGTGATTGTTTCAGTATCAGAAAGGCTATAGTTGCCCTTCTAGGATGTGGAGTTGTCGTTGAATTATCAGTACCAGTAGCTCCTTAGGCCAGGGCTGTTTAGGTGAAGGAATTGCTGTGCCAGGATCTCTGAATTCTGCTTGTTATGTTATGTTGCTGCTTGCTTGCCTCAGGAGTGACTTCACAGTTATTACATGCTCCTCTTCCTCACTGAGCGTTTGGTGTGTTTATCTCATTTCATCTTTACCACAAATCTGAAACTAGAACAGGTATTTCTCTGCTGGCAGATGAAGAAACTGAGGCTTAGAGAGGTTGAAAATTGTCACAGGTCACACACAGTGAATAACTTGCCCATCTGGGGCCAGAACTTAAGACTCTAACTCCAGAGTCCAAGCTTTCAACCTGCTTCTCTGGACCTGGCTTTCTTATTTAAAGAATGGCAACACTGATCGATCAAATCAAGAGATGATTCTTGGAACATTGGACTTGATGCCCTTTAGCGTTCTTGCTGGTTTGATAGTTATACATCTGTGTCTTCTAAATATATATGTTTTTTCAATCTAAATTGCCACCAAGATGAGAAATATTTTTTATCTAAATTACATCATCAGTATGAAAAATATGTTTGCTCTCAATTGGTTGATTCTCACCAATGTGAGAAAACTGTTTGATCAAAACTGCCACCAAGATGAGAAATGGCGAAGCTTTTCCATCTCCAAGTCTCGTAATAATTGTAGAGACTTTCCTCAGCATGTCTGAGAAATGAATTTGGCCTCTCTGATTTAGCACTGCTAACTGACTTAGGAACCCAGTGTTGTCATCAGCCTAAATAGTACACCAAGTTCCGTTTCAAGCACACCAGATTGCTGATTCAATTTGAGTCGACTTCTTGAAATTAAGTGGTTCTGAAAGTCCGTTCTGATAGCGCTAGCAAAGCCATCGTAATAGTTTCACTGGAGAATGGTTTGGTTACATGCTTGTCGGCCGCTTATGATGAAACAGGAAAGACTGTCTATGTAGGAGCCATTCTTTTTCTCACGGGGGTGTTTTTCTGGTTTGCTGCCATTGGTGTTTATTGAGTACTTGACATGAAAATAGGAACTTTCTTGCTTCTTGGAACATCACACAAACCCTCATTTCTCATCTCAATGAAATAAACCACGGTCTTTGATACAGGAGCTTAGGTTGTCCTCGTTGCTTTCACCTGAGCCTTTTAAAACCTGAAGGTCAAGGTTGGATCCCTTCCCTGGGGCTGCAGGGGAATGAGCATAGGGATGGGGAACCAGTCTGGGACTCAACTTGCATGAACCTGAGGTTCATGCTTTTTCCCTGTTCTCAGAGCAAGATGCCCCGTATCTTCAGATCTCCCATGAGAAATCCTGGAGAGCACAGATGACCTTGAAAACTGACATGCAGTTATGTTCTTAGCAAAGTGTTGTAGACTGAAACATGGCTGGTTTATTCTTCTCATGAGAACAAGTTTTCAGCTCGACAGTCCCCATCTAACTACAAGTGCATGGCCACTCCCAGTCAGAACTAAGTCATGATTTCCATCCTCCGAGAACTAGTTCCTTCAATGGACTTGTCCACCCAGGTGAGCAGCCTGGCTCCGGCTCTGAGCTCACCACCCATCGGATGAGACCAGCGTGTTGACTTCTCTGCCCCAGCGCAGCAAAAACAGTGCCATATTGCAGTGTCTTCGTGCTGCCATCAGCCTGGGAGGGCACGAGAGATCGCGCTATAGACGGGGCAGTCACGGTCCCCTAAGATCAGTCTAGCAGGACGACAGCAGCTTACACTTGAGAGCTGTGTGCCCATCCCCGCACAAGAGTTACACAGCGCCCTGGTGCATTCACCGCGAGATGAGTGTCACTGCGGCGTCCCTTCACACGTGGACAGCAAAGGCCAGGGGACATTAAGTCACCGACACAGGGTCACCCAAGTTGGAAGCTGGATTTGGAACCTGGGCAATCTCCCAGATCCCGGGATGGTACCACCTCTCTAGGGAGCCAGAGAAATATTGATTGTCCTGATTTCCAAAATAGCTGAAAAGGTAGAGACCATCTCTGCTGATTAGAAATAGCTTCAGGAACCGTCAGCATCTGCAAGATTACCACCCGCTAAATTAAATCAGCCACAGACTTAGGTGGTGCTTGGGGACCCTTCTTCAATGCATAAAGATTGTAGGAGAGTTTTATGGCGTCCGTAGACACTGTAATGAATTTTTTCCTTTTTTTCTCATCCCGTAACACACTCTCTTTGGCCCCAGCAGCAACAAAGACAGTTTTCCCTTCTCAGAAACATTTGGAATGTTTAATCGTTAAAATTGTTTCATTTCTAAGTTTATCTACACCAGTTTATTTGTCTCACAGGTCCCCTCCATTTCTGAAAGGAAAGTAATTCTGCACTCATTTCCTGTCATTTTATTATACACTATTTCATCTAAAAACATGCCATCATATGGAACATTTTAAAACAAAAACCAAAGAAAAACACACCGTAATAAAGATGAGCTACAGGGATCTTCCTAGTTCTACAATGTGGAGTCACTTCTCTCTTTGTTCGGGTTAATCCGTCTTTTTTCTTCCCCAAAGTGTCTTAAGATCTTTTTTTCTTTTAATTAATAAACTTTATTTTTAGAGCAGCTTTAGATTTACAGGAAAACTGAGGATCAAGGGTTCCCAGAGAGACGCTCCTTCCCCCACACACACCTTTCGCAGTTTCCCTGTTACTCCCATCCTGCGTCCGTGCGGTGCAGATGTCACAACGATGGCTGTTATTGATATGTGATTAATTAGAGGCTGGTTTGCATTAGAGCAGACGCTTCACTTCTTGGCTGCAGAGTTCCCTTATAGCTTGCAGACACTTCCACGCAAGACAGCATCTAAGCCTTGTATTAATAAAGTGTGAGGAGCTGTAAAAGAAAGCTGCTTCGTCTGAACAGATTCAGTTAGTGCTGCCTTTTCTGCTGCTGAGATTTCCAGCGAAGCCTGACCTCAGACACACAGCCTTTCTGAAAGGAGTCTTTTTTTTTTTAATTTTTATTTATATTTTTTAAATCACAACTTCGCTAAATGGTTTTGGGGAGACCTCCCCCTTCCTCTGGCACCCCCTCCATCTGAAAGGACTCTTCAGGGGCCTTAGCGCTGGGATCCTGAGCTCCATGTCCCCGGAACGTGCCCCATAGAACACCGGGCTTTATCACACCTTGTGCCACGTCTGGTCACTCCTGCTCCCCCTGGCAGGACGGGTACATTGTGTCCCCTGCATTGGATGCTCGTCAGGAGACTGCAGTGCTCAGATTGAGCCATGTGTGCCAGCTGTCAGCTCACTGCTAAGGCGGTGACCTCTCCCTCCCCAGTGTCTGCAAATCACTTCAATCGATGGGTTTGCTTTGGCTTTCTCCCTTGTTTCCCTCCGACCACCATGCCCTGTCCCCGTCACTGCCCTGGTGTCCTGTGGACACAAACTCTTCACTATCCTACTCTCTTCTTTCCAACCTTTTTAATTTTTTTAATTGATGGTACATATATATTTATTATTATTATTATTGTTTTAATATGGGCCATTTGTGCTGGCATGAGGTGGTATCTCATTGTGATTTTGATTTGCATTTCCCTGATTATCAGTGATGTGGAGCATGTTTTCATATTCTTCTTCCCGGTTTAAGTCCATCCCCAAAAGGAGAGGAACGTAAAGAAAGGAAACTATAGATCATATGGCAAGTGTAATTCTTCAGTTTTAGATTCAGGGAAAGTAGTTTGCTCCCACGTGGACTGGGGGTTTCCTCTTCGAAGCAATGCGCCCACCGGACTGAACCTCACGAAGCTGGAAGCAGCCGGTGTTGACCTCCAGCGCTGTCTCTGCTCCGAGCAGCTCCAATTCATTCTAAATTGTCTAGTGTCTGGTGAAATAAAAAGTTTACTCAGGCCGGATGAGGTTCTACCACTCAATTTTGTCTTCCTAGACTTACACGTAGCCCATCCTCCAGCCCTGAATTTTGCCTTGGGGAACAGTTATCACTAATATACCATTCTCCATCACTTCTCCAATTAAATCTACCATTATGAAACATCTGCTAGTGTGTGAGGTAAACCATTCTATTTAATTTAATACTCTCTGAGATCTTACTTTCTCCAGTGCCAGCGTTGGCAGCGAGTATTGTTCACAGGTGTTCCTGCTCAAAGAAATTTCGCTTACCAAAATACCCCCAAAAACGTATACCTGCTTTCCGCTGTGATAAGGCAGCAATCTGCCTCCCCAATACCAGAAAGAAAATAGTCTTAAAATATTTTTCATCAGGAATTAAGCAAATCTTCTACTTTGGGGAACTTTATTTCCAACTCACAGGGCTTAGTCCATCTCTACCGTTCAGACTTCTCGTTTGTCTACTCCACTGATCTTGGATTTTTTTTTTTCAATTTTCAATCTCCAAGAAGTTCGAAAATTGAATTTTCAAATACATAGATTTCCAAATAATCGTCTGTGCCTCGGTTGAATTGGGAAGACTAGCTTTTTTTTTCCTTGTGCTTCTAGAAAACAAATTAATGGTGGAGAATGAATTGGGAACCTTTAGAAAGTTCGACTTTAAAGTTCCATGGAAATATTAAAACAGGACACCTCTTTCTAAAGGGACTCAGACTATAGTTCTGTTTGGTTCTTCGGTCCTAATACAAATTCTGGCTATGAGCAACTGTCATTTTCAAAACTCATTTCAGAAATGACTTATTAGGGAATTAGGCTGGGGAAAAACAAACGACTCTTTTTTAAAAACTCTCTGGTACAAAAAAAGAAACAAAAACAAAAAACTCCTCTGTTGCCTAAGTTTCAAGGAAGAAGCAAATATTTTATCTTTTCTCCCCAGTTGTGCGTTGGCCATTCGAATACAGGTGTAAACCCCTAAATGTGGGATGCGTGTGAAAATGACAGCACACCAAGAAAGCCATTTTCTAACTTCTCAGCAAAGTGCTGAGCTTTGAGCTTTGTGCACACCGTGAACGTGTCCCTAGCGAGTCGAGCCAACAGAAACTAAGCGGTTCCAACCATTTCATCCCCTGTCGTCTTCATACCTTTGTTCTCCTTATTTTTTATTGTTGTTTTTATTGCCCTTATTATTGGCTTCTCTCCCATAGAACACCCTCATCACCCTCATTACTCTGCATCTCCGCAAGAGTCCGAGGACCATCTCTTTGATCCCTCTTGTCTTTTAACTCTCTTCCTGGTGTTGATTGGGTGCATCGTCGCTGGCCCAGACGCATTGCTTTGCTGATAGTTCGTGTTGCAGCCTCCAGGAGAGCCAGAGATGATTCAGTTACACTTGTAGATTTTGATTCTGCTTCTTCCCATGAGAAGTGAAAGCATCTGTCATCAGATTACTGGAATAGTAATCGTGATACCAGCAATGACAGAATCGATTGATGTTCCCTGCATGCTAGACACGGAATTGTAGTCTAGGAAGTCGATGCCAAGTTAACGCACCCATTTTACAGAGGACGTAACTAGGACTAGAGGGCTAAACAGCACAGCAACCGTAGAGCTAGAGGAAGGGGCAGGACTATGGGAGTCGCAAACCCCTCCTTTGCTTTAACTCATCGCCCCACAGTGCATCCTGGAGGAAGAGGTACACGTCCCTGCACATCAGCACCAACACTGAAACGCTGTCCAGTGATGAATGAAAAAGTGTTTTTTCATATCGTTTACAATTGGCCTTAACTTTTTTTGTTTACAATTGGCCTTAATTTTTAAAAAACCTTTTTAACTTTGTATCTTCTTATAAAATCAACATGCATCCATTGTTATTATGTTTTAAAGTAGAGATACAGAAAGAAGAAAGAAAACTGTGATTTTACCACCAAACAGCAGTAAACACCTCTGTGTTCACACCTCGTTCATGTGTGACCCTCCAGGCTATGGATGCGTTCATAGGCACCACTTTTGTGGTGGATATGCTTTACCTACTGTTTCGTTCTCTTAAGTACAAGAATATATTCTGAAGTAACTTTATTCCAGTTAATATCCATGCTCTATCTTATCTGTGATGACTGAACACTATTCCAAGCCGTAGTTCAACCAACTTTATGTAACCAGTTCAATTTCCTCAAATTATAACCCGTTCAGTGGATGAGATCCTTATATCTCTGACAATTGACCTGATTTCCTTTAGAATGAGCCACTAAGTGTAGTGTGTCTGGGTGAAGGGTACACACACACCTCCTGAGACTTTGGGAACTCAATGTTGCCCAACTGCCTTCCGAAAAAAGTGTTCCAGTTTATACACCCAGAAGCAGTGTTGCTCGTCTCAGCCTTGAGGGGCCTATACTTAACATCTTGGATGTGCTCCTGTTTGCAGAGAACTGGGGAGCTTTTATGAGAACCATCCATCTTCAGCATGACCCTGGGCTTACCAACTCTGGTCAACATCTACGCTAAATGTAACTCCCCAATCTGTCTTTGCGACCTGAACTCTGTATGTGGAGAGTTTTTTTATCCTTTCAGAGTCCCTGAGAAACCATGAGAGAATTAAATAACTCTT
>PVHY01023513.1:0-20869 GCA_004024945.1 Uropsilus gracilis
CAAGGAAAGAAAAATGTCCAAGGATGGGTGAGGTAGCCATCATCGCTTCAAATGAACATGAAAGTGTTTCTAGGAACACCATTTCAGAACATGTTGTATTGCTTTAGACTATCAACAATCTTCAAGGGCCACTGTATTTTTTGAGATTCAACAACATACCTGGTAAAGCTGAAATATGAATTTGAAATGCTTAAGGGACGCCACCCTCCTTGATGGGATACATGAAAGTGTTCAATGGAGAAAACTGTGCTGATGAACAATGGCCAGGCCCTCTGTGCCATCTGCACATGCATCTTCCCACTGAAAACAAAAACGGACACTGCTTAGCCCCCCCAAGGACAAATGCCCATCTACTGAGAAGGTGCCCACGATTCTTGAAAAGGTCATTTTGCAACTATACGTCGTGTGGTAGCATCATATATTTCCCCTGTGTACCTCAGCCAAAATTGTCCTTCATCAAGGACAAAGGGTGTTTCCCCTGATCTCTTGCGATATTCTGAAAACCATTTGTAGGAATTGTGCTCAGTACACGATGCTTTGCACCTCAGACCCACAACTCCCTTTCCCTCAGGGTGATGTAGCCTCTGAGACACATGACCAGTACCTGAACAACTGTAGAATACAGATGTCAGTGCACCGAGAGCCGTCCTCCATCCTGAGAGGATCCCTACATAGACTTCTTTTGGAATAAACACAAGTGACCAACAATACCACAAGGACTCTCACAACCTGGATATGAGAATCAGAAGCAACCAGCATCTCAACCAAAATTGGCAGCAAAATCTCATGTGCTTTGGGATTATTGATGATGCCCATTGAATTAAAGGCACCAAACAAAAAGTAAATGAGACTCTTCACAGTATTGGGGAGAGGAAAAAAGTACTGTTTTGAGAAACGATCAAAACTGCCCATTTCCCAGTGCACAGATACTGCCATCAAGATGTTTGTTCCAACATCACCACTGGCATAGCTATGTGTATCAAGGTACCATGATCTTGCTTGAGTCCCTGCCCACATCCAAATGACGTCAAGACCTACTGCTTAACCCATGCTACCTCTGATGGAAAGATTTGTTGCTTTCAAATGAGTCTGGAAAAGTTCAGGACCCCACCAAGACCTATCATCTAACCCCTTTAGACCCACAGCTCACTTACCTCAACAATAGCATTCACTCTCTGACATGTTTTATATATGCTCACTTTGATGTATTTGGTGTCCTGATAAATGTGTGTGGCGAACGTGCTTGGTACACACTACAGAACTGTGGATAAGGAAATACCCTGTCATGCCTTCCTACCGGCCACCAACCTCAAACACTGGACTCCTGGGCAACTGGGTCAATGGTACAAGCAAAAGCTTTCTTCCCTTGATGGACACCTCTAAATGGCCACAGAAAAAACTCAGTGGGGCGGACTCCCTGATTGTTCAGGCCCACTCAATGGTTTTCAGGAGAAATGTACATTAACTTTCCAACAGACCACAGCAAAACCTCATGGCTCATGAAAGTGGCAAATTCATTGTTCAAAAATTAACCATACACTGAGCGAGGCAAAAGTGATGCACTGTTGTGATAACAACAGTTAGGAAGCTAGACTTCACCGCTTCATATCACCTCACCTCACACCTGCTCATTGCCAAGAGTCTGACCAAGAAGCATTGGAGAGATCTTCCCACGTATCGATAGAGATGATGATCAGAGAGTTCATGGCATGCTTTAAGCCCACATTCCCACCTACCCCAAAACCGACAATATTTCCTGTAAAGTACCTCCAGCACGCTCACCTTGATCTTGCCATGTCCTGGAAAACATTTATGCAAAATGAGCATGCACATGTCTTGTGACCCTGCAGGTATACCAACATCCAGGGCACTATGTTTTTCATGGGCCGATGAGCTATATATTTCCTCGGCACTTGTCGGACACAGATGTTGGTTAACTATGATCACTTCTCCTCCTTGTATGGGATACGTGCAGACATCACAGGATTAATACCCAGGACGAGAAAGCAAATACCCAGAATGCTTGCACTATTTCAAAGCTTCATAGGAATGGTGTAATATCTATACAAGAACACAGGGGAACCTATGCTTGTTACAATGAGCAGGACCCATCTTGGAGTGGGGTGTGATTCTTGAAGGGGAGGGGGACAGAAAATAATATTGGCCTCTCTATAATTCACCTGCGGGCTTGCCTGCACGCCCCATGTGGGTTGTGCACATAGATACTTCACAATCAAGGTGTTGGTCACAGCATCATATCTGTGTGTCTTTAGGTCACAGAATCTGAGCAGAAGATTGGTGCACATCAACACTTTGATCAAGGTCTGCTGTATATTTCACCAGTCCCAAGGATAGGTGGGGCAACAGATATCGCTTCAAATGAACCTGAAAATGTTTTGAGAACACCATTTCAGAATATGTTGTATTGCTTCATACGACCTACAATCCTCATGCACTACTGTATTTCTTGAGACCCATCAACTTTACCTGGTAAAGCAGAAATCTGAACTTGAAGCACTTAAGGCAGGCCTCCCTCCTCTGATTGGAAACTTGAAAGAGTCCAAGGAGAAAACTGCTGATGAACATTGGCCAGGCCCTCTGTGCCATCTGCACATACATCTATCCCAACGAAAACAAAAAACACACTCTCTCAGTACACTCAAGGGCAAATGACCATCCACCAGATGGTTCACCCGATTCTTGAAAAGGTTAATTCGCAACTATACCTCAACAGTTAGCATCACATATTGAGCCCAGTGTACCTCAGCCAACATTGTCCTTCATCAAAGGCCAGACGGTGTTTCCTCCTGATCTCTTACAATATCCTGAAAAGTATTTGCGTGTCACGTGCTCAGTACATGTATCACTGCACCTACAGACCCACAAACACCCTTTCCCTCAGGCTAATGTAGCCCTTGTGACACATCACCCTTACCTGAACATCTGCAGAATGCACACATACATCAGTGGACCGAGAGCCTTCTACCTCCCGGAGGGGATCCCTATGAGAATCCTTTTGAAATAAATACAAGAAGTGATCAAAAATACCACAAGGATCCTCACAACACGGTGATGAGAATCAGAAGAAAGGACGAACATCCGGACCTAAGTAGGCAGCAAAACTCATGCGTTTTGGGATTATTGATGATGCTCATTGAGTCAAAGGTACCAAACAAAAGGTAAGCGTGACTCTTCACAACATCAGGGAGAGCAAAAGTACTGCTTTAAGTAACCCTCAAATTTGAACATGTCCGCATTAACAGATAATGCAATCAAGGTGTGAGTTCTAACGTCAACACTGGACAGCTATGTGTAACACGGTACCATGATTTGGCTTGAGTCTTAGTCCACATCCATATTGACCTCAGGACCCACTGTGTTGACCATGCTACCTCTGATGAAAAGCTAAGTCTGCCTTTAAATGAGACTGGCAAACTTCTGGGCCCAACACCACCTGTCATCTAATCCCTTTAGACCCCCAGTTCACTTAAATCAAGAGAAGCATTCACACTCTGACACGCTTTATATATCCACACTGTGATGTCTTGGGTGTCCTGATAAATGATATGGAACAAGCACTGGGTATATATCTGCTGAAAACTGTTGATACGGAAATGCCCTGGACACATCCTTCTACCAGCCACCATCCTGATCCCCTGGACTCCAGAGAAATTTGCCCAATGGTACAAACAGAAGCCCACTTCCCTTGATGGGACAAATTAAATGGCAATGGCCGCAGACAACACTCAGTTTGACTGAATCCTTGATTTCTCTGGTCCATTCATGAGTTTCAGAAGAAATGTACTGTCACTCCCCAAAACACAGCAAATCCTCATGCCTGATGAAAGTGGCAGGTTCATCATGCATAAATTAAACATACACTGATCAAGGCAAATGTGAAGCACTGTTGTGAAAACAACAGTTAGGAAGATAGACTTCACCGCTTCATGTCACCTCATCTCACACCTGCTCATTGCCAAAGGTCTGACCAAGAAGCATTGGAGAGACCTTCCCACATATCCATAGTCATGGTGATCAGAGAGTTTATGGGATGCTTTAAGTCCACATCCCCACATACCTCAAAACCAGCAATATCTCCCATAACATACCTCTGGTAGGCTCACTGTGATCTTGCCATATCCTGGAAAACATTACTGCAAAATGAGCTTGTGCATGATTCATGACCCAAATGTGTGCCAACATCCTGGGCGATTGTCATTAGGGGCCAATTCACTATACATTCCCTGGGCACTTTCTGGACACTGGGTGGTTGTGCCATCATCATTCTTCCTCTTTGCACAGGATAATGCAGATATCAGAGGCTTAATACCCAGGACAGGAAAGCAAACACTCAGAATGCTCACAATATTTCAATGATTCCCTAGAAAGCATACTCACTCTTCACAATATCACAGGGATTCCCATGTTTGCTAGGATCAGCACGGATCCATCTTCCAGTAGGGTGCACCAGTAGGAGGGTAAATGTGATTCTTGAAGGGGAGGAGGACATAAAATAATAATAGATTATCAGCCTGTCTGAAATTCACCTCTTCACTGTCTGTGGGCCCCACGAGGTGCATGTACATAGACACTTGGCAGCTAAGGTGTTGGTCACAGCATCACCTCTTGAGTATGTGTGTGTTTGCGTGTGTGTGTGCATGTTGAGGTCATGGGAAATGAGCTGAGGACTGGACCATATCAACACTTACCTCAAGGTGTGCTGAGTATTTCAACAATCCCATCATTGGATGGGGTAGCCGACATTGCTTCAAATGAACTTGAAAATATTTCGAGAAACACCACTTCAGAAGAAGTTGTATTGCTTCAGGCTACCTGCAATCTTCATGGGCAACTGTATATTTTGAGACTCACCAAGTTTACCTGGTATTACAGATATTTGACCTTGAAGTGCTTAAGGGAGGCCACCCTCCCTTGATGGGAAGCTTAAGAATACAATGGAGAGAAATGTGCTGATGAGCAGTGTCCAGGCCCACTGTGACATCTGCACATGCATCTGTGCCAGAAAAAGATATATGTACTCTGCTCAGTCCTCTCAAGAACAAATGAACCATCCACTGAGAAGGCCACACTACTCTTGAAAAGAGTAAGTTCATATGTGTATGTCATGAGTTTTCATCCTATATTCTCCCACTGTGCACTGCCAGAATTATAAATAAGGATCATCTGGTCTATCATCACAACTGACCCATATGGAAGAAGATCACAGAGTCTGGGTTTCAGTTCAGTCCCAACTCCTCACTTCCCTCAGCCAACACAGGCCCTCATCAAAGGCCAGAGGGTGCTTCCCCACAATTTCTTGGAATACTGTTTAAAGCATTTGTGGGATACATGCTCAGTACATGTGCCATTGCACCTACAGAACTACAAACACCCATCATCTTGGGTTAGGTAACACCCTGAGACACATCACCCTTACCTGAACAACTGCAGATCACAGATGGCAATGCACCAAGGGCCATCTCCCTTCCTTGAAGGGATAACTTCAGAGAACCCTTTAGGAATAAACACAACAAGTGACCAGCCTTAACACAAGGAAACTCACAATGTGTTGATGAGAATCAGAAAAAAGGATCAGCATCTTGAACCAAGTTACCATCGTGATCTCATACATCTTGGGATTATCGATGACGCCCATTGAGTTAAAGGCACCAAACAAAAAAATGTGCCTCGTCACAATATCAGGGACCATCAAATCACTCAATTGCACATGATACTGGTGCACAGATACGGCAATCAAGGTGTTAGTTCCGGCATCAAACTGTTTTATCTATATGTATTAAAGTCCCATGATCTGGCTTGAGGCCTGCATGACATCCAAAATGACCTCAAGACCCGCTGCATATACCTGGTACCTCTGATGGAAAGCTAACGCTGCCTTCAAATGAGCCTGGCAAAATTCTGGACTCCACCAAACCTATCATCTAATCCCTTTAATCCCACAGCTCACTTACCTCAATGCTGCACCTCACTTATCTCAATAGTAGCTTTAGCTCTCTGACATGCTCACTGTGATGCCTTGGGTGTCCTGATAAACGTCTGTGGCTCAAGCGCTTAGTACATGTCTGTGGACACCTGCTTATAAGGAAATGCCTTGGTCATGCCTCCTACCGACCACCATCCTCATCCCCTGGACTTCTGTGCTACTCTGGCTAGTGGTACTAATGTAAGCCCACTTCTCTTGAAGGGACACCTGCAGATGGCCATGGACAACATGCAGTGAGACCGACTCACTGATTTCTCAGGAACTTCCAATGAATTTCAGGAGACATGTACATTATCTTCCCAACAAACACAGCAAAAGCTCATGCCTGCCATTTCATAACACATGAATTAACCACACACTGAGCAAAGCAAATGTGAAGCACTGTTGTGAAGACAACAGTCAGGAAGGTAGACTTCACTGCTTCATGTCACATCACCACATACCTGCTCACTGCCAAGGGTGTGGGTGAAAATGGCTGGAGAGAACTTCCCAATTTACCCATAGAGATGGTTATCGGATAGTTTGCGGGATGCTTTATGCCCACATCCCCACATACCTGAACATTTCTCGTAATGTGCCCCTGCAGGCTCAGTGTGATTTACCATGTCCTGAAAACATATAAGCAAATTGAGTATGCACACGAATTGTGACCCTGCTGATGTGCCAACATCCTGGGCAATCTATCATTCAGGGGCCAATACACAATACATTACCTGGGCACTTGTCGGGCAAAGACATTGGTTGTACTATGATCAATCTTCCTCCTTGCACAGGGTACCTGCAGATATCACAGGCTTAATACCCAGGACAGGAAGGCAAACACCCCAAATGATTGCACTATCTCAAAGCTTCCCAAGAATTGTGTACTAACTGTACAAAGATCAGAGGGGAACCTATGCTTGTTAGGATGAGCAGGACCCATCTTGCAGTGGGGTGCACCAATCAAAGGGTATGTGTTATTCCCATAGGGGAAGGGGGCTTACAATAATATCGGCCTGTGTGAAATTCACTTCCTTGCCTGACTGTTTGCCCCATGATGTGCGAGTGCAAATACTTCACAATCAAGATTTTGGTCACAGCATCACCCTGTGTGTTTTTAGGTCACAGGATCTGAGCAGAGGTATGACACACATCAAAACCTACCTCAGAGTCTGCTCTACAATTCACCGTTCCCAGAGATGGGTATGGTAGCTGACATCACTGATATGAACCTAAAATTGTTTCAAGGAACACCATTTCAGAGTGGGATGTATTGCTGCAGACTACGTAACATCTTTAAGGGTAACTTTACTTTTTGGGACTCATCAACTTGACCTGGTAAAGCAGAAATATGAACTTGAAGAGCTTAAGGAAAGCCACCCTTTTCTGATGGGAAAATTGAAAGAGTCCAATGGAGATAACTGGGCTGATGACCAATGGCTAGGCCCTCTGTGCAATCTGCACAGCATCTATCCCAATAAAATGAAAATGTGCTCTGTTCAGTACCCTCAAGGACAAAGGAAACATCCACTGAGAAGTCCACATGATTCTTGAAAATAATCTTTTCACTTGTATAACTCATCAGGTTGCATCCCATATTCTCCCACTGTGCATGGCTAGATCTAAATAAGGATCATCTGGTATATCATCACAACTGACCCATATGGAAGAAGATCACCAAGTCTGGGTTTCGGTTCAGACCCAAACCCCCACTTAGCTCAGCCAAAACTGTTCCTCATCAAAGGCCAGAGTGTGCTACCCCACAATCACTTGGAATATCCTGAAAAACATTTGTGGGATACATGCTCGGTACATGTGCCATTGCACTTACAGACCCCAAAACACCCATCACATCATGCTGAGGAAGCACCCTGAGACATATCACTCTTACCTGAACATTTGCAGATCACGAATGGCAATGCACCAAGAGCCGTCTCCCTTCCTTTAGGGGATAACTGCAGAGAACCATTTTGGAATAAACACAACAAGTGACCAGCAATACCACAAGGAACCTCACAACCTGATGATCAGAATCAGAGGAAGGGCCAGCAACTTGACCCAAGTTAGCAGCATAATCAAATGTATCTTGGGATTTTCGATGACGCCCATTGAGTTAAAGACACCAAACAATAAATAGTGCTGGGAAAATTGGACAAAGTCAAGGAAAGGAGTTGACCATGACAACTCCCTCATACTATGTACAAAAATCAGTTAACGGTGGATAAAAACATAGATGTCAGACTCGAAACCATAACATATTTTTAGGAAATCTTGGGCAAAACCCTCCATGAATTACAATTCAGAAATCCCCTTGGAAACAGATGGCAAAAAACTGGAGGAAAACATAAACAGATGGAACTACATCAAGCTAAAAAGCTCTGTACAGCAAAAGAGACAACAGAAAAAAAACATAAAGAAGCCCAACCGAATGGGAAAAAAAAATTTTCCCTCCACAAGAATAAGGGCTTAATAAAAAAGTTCCACAAGGATCTCACACAACTAAGCAAAAGCAAAACTAGAAGCCCAATTAAAAAAATGGGGAGAAGAACTAAAAAGACACTGTTCCAAAAGGGAAATACAAATGGCCAACAGGCACATGAAAAATTGCTCAACATCAGTAACAATAAGGGTATGCAAATAAAAACCACAATGAGATACCACCTTGCACCAGTAAGAATTGCCCACATCCAAAGAATGGGCAAAAAGTGCTGGCAAGGATGTGGAGAGAAAGGAACACTGCTGGTGGGAATGTAACCTGTTCCAGCCACTATGAAAAGCTGTGTGGAGGACCCTCAAGTTAATGAAAATGGAACTACCATTTGAGTCAGCAATTGCTCTCTTGGGAATCTACCCAAAAGAGACCTCAATGTGGGTACAAAGGGACACCTGTGCTTGGATGTTTACTGTTGCACTATTTATAATTGCAAGGACATGGAAGAAACCTAAATGCCCCAAAACAGAGGACTGGATGAAAAAAAAATGTGGTACTTATAAATTATGAAATATGACTCATCAATTAAATTTGACAAATTTTTCAATTTTTGAAAACATGGATATACTTAGAAGAAATCATAGTAACAGAAACAAATCAAAAAGACAGAAACTAAATGGTTTCACTAAAGAATGGGATGAAGGGAAAAATAAACAAAAGCCATGAAGAAAAGTCAAAATAAGCTATGCATCAAACTGAAGCATACAACATTGGGCAGGGGGGAAAATGGGTGGAGTTGTGGGCAGGGTAGAGGGATAAATACCTGGGATTACCTTGATGTGTAATATATATATATAAGTAAATTTAAAAAAAATCAAAGTAAATAAATAAAGGCACCAAACAAAAAATCTGATGCTTCACAATATCAGGAAGAGTAAAAAAGCACTGTTTTGAGAAACGATAAAAACTGCAAATTTTCCCAGTATACAGATACTGCTATCAAGGTGTTTGTTCCAACATCACCACTGGCTTAGCTATGTTATCAAGTTACCATGATTTGGCTTGAGTCCTAGCCCACATCCAAATGACGTCAAGACCCACTGCTTATCCCATGCTACCTCTGATGGAAAGATTTGGTTGCTCTCAAATGAGTCTGGAAAACTTCTGGACCCCACCAAGACCTATCATCAAATCCCTTTAGACCCACAGCTCACTTACCTCAACAATAGCATTCACTCTCTGACATGCTTTATATACACACATTTGATGCATTTAGTGTCCTGTTAAATGTGTGTGGCGAACACGCTTGGTACACACTGCAGAACTGTGGATAAGGAAATACCCTGTCATGCCCTCCTACCGGCCACCAACCTCAAACCCTGGACTCCTGGGCAACTGAGTCAATGGTACAAGCAAAAGCTTTCTTCCCTTGATGGACATCTCTAAATGGCCATAGAAAAAACTCAGTGGGGCGGACTCCCTGATTGTTCAGGCCCACTCAGTGGTTTTCAGGAGAAATGTCATTAACTTTCCAACAGAACACAGCAAAACCTCATGGCTCATGAAAGTGGCAAATTCATTGTGCATAAATTAACCATACACTGAGCCAGGCAAATGTGAAGCACTGTTGAGAAAACAACAGTTAGGAAGATAGACTTCACCGCTTCATGTCACCTCACATCACAACTGCTCATTGCCAAGAGTCTGACCAAGAAGCATTGGTGAGACCTTCCCAAGTATCCATAGAGATGGTGATCAGAATGTTCATGGGATGCTTTAAACCCACATTCCCACATACCCCAAAACCGACAATATTTCCTTTAACGTACCTCCAGATGCTCACCTTGATCTTCCCATGTCCTGGAAAACATTTATGCAAAAAGAGCATGCACATGTCTTGTGACCCTGCAGGTGTACCAACATCCAGGGCACTATGTTTTTCAGGGGCCGATTTGCTGTATATTACCTTGGCACTTGTCGGGCACAGGTGTTGGTTAACTATGATCATTTCTCCTCCTTGTACGGGATACGTGCAGATATCACAGGATTAATACCCAGGACGAAAAGGCAAACACCCAGAATGTTGCACTATTTCAAAGCTTCGTAGGAATGGTGTAATATCTATAAAAGATCACAGGGGCACCTATGCTTGTTAGAATGAGCAGGACCCATCTTGCAGTGGGGTGTGATTCTTGAAGGGGAGGGGGACAGAAAATAATATTGGCCTGTCTGTAATTCACCTGCTGGCTTGCCTGCATGCCCCATGCGAGTCGTGCACATAGATACTTCACAATCAAGGTGTTGGTCACAGCATCATATCTGTGTGTCTTTAGGTCACAGAATCTGAGCAGAAGATTGGCGCATATCAACACATAGATCAATGTCTGCTGTACATTTCACCAGTCCCAAGGATAGGTGGGGTAGCCGATATCACACCTGAGAATGTTTTGAGAACACCATTTCAGAATATGTTGTATTGTTTAACACTACCTACAATCCTCATGGACTACTGTATTTCTTGAGACCCATCAACTTTACCTGGTAAAGCAGAAATCTGAACATGAAGAACTTAAGGGAGGCCACCCTCCTCTCATTGGAAACTTGAAAGAGTCCAATGGAGAAAACTGCTGATGAGCAATGGCCAGGCTTTCTGTGCCATCTGCACATACATCTATCCCAACAAAAACAAAAAACACACTCTCTCAGTACGCTCAAGGGCAAATGACCATCCACCAGAAGGTGCAACCGATTCTTGAAAAGGTCATTTCGCAACTATGCCTCAACAGTTAGCATCACATATTTCCCCCCATGTACCTCAGCCAACATTATCCTTCATCAAAAGCCAGAGGGTATTTCTTCCTGGTCTCTTGCAATATCCTGAAAAGTATTTGTATGTCACGCTCAGTATATGTACCACTGCACCTATGGACCTTCAAACACCCTTTTCCTCAGGGTAATGTAGCCCCCTGTGACATATCACTCTTACCTGAATAACCGCAGATAGCATACATCAGTTTAACTAGAGCCTTCTCCCTCCCGGAGGGGATCCCTAAAAGAATCCTTTTGGAATAAACACAAGAAGTGATCAAAAATAACACAAGGATCCTCACAACATGGTGATGAGAATCAGAAGAAAGGACGAGCATCCTGATCTAAATAGGTAGCAAAATCTCATTCGTTTTGGGATTATTGATGATGCTCAAGAGTCAAAGGTACCAAACAAAAGGTAAGCATGACTCTTCACAATATTATGGAGAGCAAAATGTACTGCTTTGAGTAACCCTCAAAATTGTACATGTTCACATTAACAGATACCACAATCAACATGTGAGTTCAAATGTCAACATTGGCTTAGCTATGTGTATCAAGGTACCATGATTTGGCTTGAGTCTGAGTCCACATCCATAATGACTTCAGGACCCACTGCATTGACCATGCTACCTCTGATGGAAAGTTAAGTCTGCCTTTAAATGAGACTTGCACACTTTGGACACACCTATCATCTAATCCCTTTAGACCCCCAGCTCACTTACCTCAAGAGAAGCATTCACACTCTGACATGCTTTATATATTCTCACTGTGATGTCCTGGGTTTCCTGATAAATGTGTGTGGCACAAGCACTGGGTAAACATCTGCTGAAAATTGTGGATATGGAAATGCGCTGGACACATCCTACTACCAGGTACCATCCTCATCCCCTGGACTCCTGAGTTATATGGCTAAAGGTACAAGCAGAAGCCTACTTCCCTTGATGGGACAACTTAAATGGCCACAGACAACACTGAGTCTGATTGACTCCTTGATTTCTCTGGACCATTCTTGAATTTCAGGAGAAATGTACAGTAAGTCCCCATAAGAACACAGCAAAACCTCATGCCTGATGAAAGTGGCAGGTTCATCATGCATATATTAACCATACACTGGGCAAGGGAAATGTGGAGCACTGTTGTGAAAACAACAGTTAGGAAGAGAGACTACACCACTTCATGTCACCTCATCTCACACATGCTCATTGCCAAAGGTCTGACCAAGAAGCATTGGAGAGACCCTCCCACGTATCCATAGTTATGGTGTCAGAGTTTATGGGATGCTTTAAGCCCACATCCCCACCTACCTCAAAAGCAGCAATATCTCCCATAACTTACCTCTGGTAAGCTCACTGTGATCTTGCCATGTCCTGGAAAACATTAGTGCAAAATGAGCTTGTGCATGACTCATAACCCAAAGGTGTGCCAAGATCCTGGGCGATCTATCATTAGGGGCCAATTCACTATACATTCCCTGGGCACTTGCTGGAAACAAAGGTGGTTGTGCCATCATCATTCTTCCTCCTTGCACAGGATACCTTCCGATATCAGAGGCTTAATGCCCAGGACAGGAAAGCAAACACCCAGAATGCTCACAATATTTCAATGATTCCCTAGAAAGCGTACTCACTCTTCACTATATCACAGGGAATCCCACATTTATTAGGATCAGCACAAATTCATCTTCCAGTGGGGTGCACCAGTAGGAACGTAAATGTGATTATTGAAGGTGAGGTGGACATAAACTAATAATAGATTATCAGCCTGTCTGAAATTCACCTCCTCACTGACTGTGGGCCCCATGAGGTGCGTGTACATAGACACTTGGCAGCTAAGGTGTTGGTCACAGCATTATATCTTGACTATGTGTGTGTTTGCGTGTGTGTGTGCATGTTGAGGTCATGGGATCTGAGCTGAGGATTGGACCACATCAACACTTACCTCAAGGTGTGCTGAGTATTTTAACAATCCCATCATTGGATGGGGTAGCTGACACTGCTTCAAATGAACTTGAAAATATTTTGAGAAACACTACTTCAGAAGAAGTTGTATTGCTTCAGGCAACTTGCAATCTTCACGGGCAACTGTATTTTTTGAGACTCACCAAGTTTACCTGGTATTACAGATATTTGACCTTGAAGTGCTTACGGGAGGCCACCCTCCCTTGATGGGAAGCTTAAGAATACAATGGAGAGAAATGTGCTGATGAGCAGTGGCCAGGCCCACTGTGACATCTGCACATGCATCTGTGCCAGAAAAAGGGATATGTACTCTGCTCAGTCCTCTCAAGAACAAATGAACCATCCACTGAGAAGGCCACACTACTCTTGAAAAGAGTAAGTTCATGAGTTGGTGTCCTATATTCTCCCACTGTACATGCCAGAATTATAAATAAGGATCATCTGGTATACATCACAACTGACCCATATGGAAGAAAATCACAGAGTCTGGGTTTCAGTTCAGTCCCAACTCCTCACTTCCCTCAGCCAACAAAGGCCCTCATCAAAGGCCAGAGTGTGCTTCCCCACAATTTCCTGGAATATCCCGTAAACCATTTGTGGGATACAAGCTCGGTATATGTACCATTGTAACTACAGAACTACAAACACCGATCGTATTAGGTTAGGTAGCACCCAGAGACATAGCACCCTTACCTGAACAACTGCAGATCACAGATGGCAATGCACCAAGAGCTGTCTCCCTTCCTTGAGGGGATAACTGCAGAGATCCCTTTTGGAATAAACACAACCAGTGAGCAGCAGTAACACATGGGACCTCACAACGTGGTGATGAGTATCAGAAGAAAGGACCAGCATCTTGACCCAAGTTAGTATCATAATTAAATACATCTTGGGAATATAGATGATGCCCATTGAGTTAAAGGCACCAAACAAAAAGTGTGAGTCACAATATCAGGGAGAGCAAAAAGTACTACCTTGTATAACCATCAAATTACTCATGTGTACATGTTACTGGTGCTCAGATACGGCAATCAAGGTGTTCGTTCCGGCATCAAAACTGTTTTATCTATATGTGTGAAAGTCCCATGATCTGGCTTGAGGCTGGCTGACATCCATAATGACCTCAAGACCCTCTGCGTGTACCTCTACCACTGATGGAAATCTAAGGCTGCCTTCAAATGAGCCTGGCAAAATTCTGGACTCCACCAAACCTGTCATCTAATCCCTTTAGTCCCACGGCTCACTTACCTCAATGCTGTACCTCACTTATCTCAATAGTAGCTTTAGCTCTCTGACATGCTCACTGTGATGCCTGGGGGGGCCTGATAATCGTCTGTGGCGCATGCGCTTATTACATGTCTGTGGACACCTGGTTATAAGGAAATGCCTTGGTCATGCCTCCTACCAACCACCATCCTCATCCCCTGGACTTCTGTGATACTCTGTCTAGTGGTACTAATATAAGACCACTTCTCTTGAAGGGACACCTGCAAATGGCCATGGACAACACACAGTGAGACTGATTTCCTGATTTCTCAGGACCTTCCAATAACATTCTGTAGACATGTACATTATATCCCCAACAGAACACAGCAAAAGCTCAAGCCTGCCATTTCATAACACATGAATTAACCACACACTGAGCAAGGCAAATATGAAGCAATGTGAAGACAACAGTCAGGAAGGTAGACTTCACTGCTTCATGTCACATCAACACATACCTGCTCACTGCCACGGGTGTGGGTGAGAATGGTTGGAGAGAACTTCCCCATTTACTCTTAGAGATGGTTATCGGATAGTTTGCGGGATGCTTTATGCCCACATCCCCACATACCTGAACATCTCTTGTAATGTGCCCCTGCAGGCTCACTGTGATTTATCATGTCTTGAAAACATATAAGCAAAATGAGTATGCACACGAATTGTGACCCTGCAGGTGTGCCAACATCCTGGGCGATCTATCATTCAGGGGCCGATTCACTATACATTACCTGGGCACTTGTCTGGCAAAGACATTGGTTGTACTATGATCAATCTTCCTCCTTGCACAGGGTACCTGCAGATATCACAGGCTTAATACCCACAGGAAGGCAAACACCCAAAATGCTTGCACTATCTCAAAGCTTCCCAAGAATGGTGTACTAACTGTACAGAGATCAGAGGGGAACATATGCCTGTTAGGATGACAGGACCCATCTTGCAGTGGGGTGCACCAATCAAAGGGTAAGTGTGATTTCAAAGGGGAAGGGGGCATACAATAATATCGACCTGTCTGAAATTCACTTCCTTGCTTGCCTGTGTGCGCATGTGCGAGTGTATAGATACTTCACAATCAAGGTTTTGGTCACAGCATCACCCTGTGTGTGTGTTTAGGTCACAGGATCTGAGCAGAGGTATGACACACATCAAAACTTACATCAGAGTCTGCTCTACAAATCACCGGTCCCAGAGATGGGTAGGATAGCTGACATTGCTAATATGAACCTAAAAATGTTTCAAGGAACACGATTTCAGAATATGTTGTATTGATTCAGACTACCTACCTTCTTCATGGGCAACTGTAATTTTTGAGACTCATAAACTTTACCTGGTAAAGCAGAAATATGAACTTGAAGAGCTTAAGGGCAGCCACCCTTCTCTGGGGAAACTTGAAAGAGTCCGATGGAGATAACTGGGCTGATGAACAATGGTGAGGCCCTCTGTGCAAACTTCACAGCATCTATCCCAGAAAAGCGAAAATGTGCTCTGCTCAGTACCCTCAAGGACAAATGAATCATCCTCTGAGAAGATCACACAGTTCTTGAAAATAATCATTTCACTTGTATACCTCATGAGGTGGCACCCCATAATCTCCCAATTTGCACTGCCACATCTAAATAAGGACCATCTGGTATATCATCACAACTGACCCACATGGAAGACGATCATGAATCTAGGTATCGGTTCAGACCCACCCCCCACTTAGCTCAGCCAACACTGTTCCTCACCAAAGGCCAGAGGCTGATTCCCCACAATCTCTTGGAACATCCTGAAAAGCATTTGTGGGATACATGCTCGGTAAATGTGCCATTGCATTAACAGACCCCAAAACACCCATCACATTATGCTGAGGAAACACACTTAGACACATCACCCTTAACTGAATAACTGCAGATCACAGATGGCAATGCACCAAGAGCCGTCTCCCTTCCTTGAGGGGGTAACTGCAGAGACCTTTTGGAATAAACATAACAAGTGACCAGCAATACCACAAGGAACAGCAAAAACTGATGATGAGAATCAGAGGAAGGGCCAGCACCTTGATCCACGTTAGCAGCATAATCAAATGTATCTGGGGATTATCGATGACGCCCGTTGAGTTAAAGACACCAAACAATAAATAGTGATGGATAAATTGGACAAAGACAAGCAAAGTAGTGGATCAAGACAACTCCCTCACACTATGTACAAAAATCAAATCAAAATGGATAAAAACTTAGAAGTCAGACCCGAAACCATAACATACACAGAGGAAATCTTGGGCAAAACCTTCCATGAATTACAATTCTGAAATCCCCTCTGGAAACATCTGGAAACAGGTGGAAACAGATGGCAAAAAAAATGAAGGAAAACATAAACAAATGGGACTACATCAAACTAAAAAGCTTCTGTTCACCAAAAGAGACAACAGAAAAAAAAAAAAAAAAGAAGCCCAACCAAATGGGAAAAAATTTTGCCCTCCACAAGAATGATAAGGGTTTAAACAAGTTCCCCTAGGAATTCATACCACTAACCAAAAGTAAAGCTAGAAGCCCAATAAAAAAATGGGGAGTAGAACTAAAAAGAAACTGTTCCAAAAAGGAAATACAAATGGCCAACAGGCACATGAAAAATTGCTCAACATCAGTAGCAATAAGGGTATGCAAATAAAAACCACAATGAGACCACCTTGCACCAGTAAGAATTGCCCACATCCAAAGAATGGGCAAAAACTGCTGGCAAGGATGTGGAGAGAAAGGAACAACCTTACACTGCTCGTGGAATGCAAACTAATCAAACCACTATGAAAAGCTGTGTGGAGGACCCTCAAGTTAGTGAAAATGGAACTACCATTTGACCCAGCAATTGCTCTCTTGGGAATCTACCCAAAAGAGATCTCAATGTGGGTACAAAGGGACACCTGTGCTTGGATGTTTACTGATGCACTGTTTGTAATTGCAAGGGCATGGAAACAACCTAAATGCCCCAAAACAGGGGACTGGATAAAAAAAAAAAAAACATGGTATATATACACTATGGAATATGACTTATCAATTAGAAATGACAAATTTTACAATTTTTGATAACATGGATATACTTAGAAGAAATCATATTAACAGAAACAAGTCAAAAAGACAGAAACCAAATGGTTTTACTAATATATGGGATATAGGGAAAAAATAAACAAAAGCCATGAGGAAAAGTCAAAACAAGCTAAGCACCAAACTAAAGCATGCAACTTTGGGCAGAGGGGAAAGGGAGTGGAGTGGTGGGCAGGGCAGAGGAATAAATCCCTGGGATTACAATGATGTGAAATACATATAAGTAAATTTAAAATCTTCAAAATAAATAAATAAAGGCAACAACCAAAAAATGTGACCCTTCACAATAGCAGGGAAAGCAAAAACTCCCAAGAATGGGTGGGATAGCCAACATCACTGCAAATGAACATGAAAGTGTTTCCAGGAACATCATTTCAGAATAAGTTGTATTGAATCAGACTATCAACAAACTTCACGGCCCACTGTAATTTTTGAGATTCAACAACTTACCTGGTAAAGCAGAAATATGAACTTGAAGTGCTTAAGGGAAGCCACCCTCCTTGATGGGAAATCTGAAAGAGTTCAATGGAGAAAACTGCTGATGAGCAATGGCCAGGCCCTCTGTGCCATCTGCACATGCATCTTACCACTGAAAACAAAAACCTACTCTGCTTAGGCGCCCCTCAATGACAAATGCCCATCTACTGAGAAGTGCATGTGATTCTTGAAAAGGTCATTTTGCAACTATATGTCATGTGTTAGCATCATATATTTCCCCCATGTACCTCAGCCAACATTGTCCTTCATCAAAGGCCAAAGGGTGTTTCCCCTGATCTCTTGCGATATTCTGAAAACCATTTGTAGGAAATGTGCTCAGTACACGTTGCTTTACATCTCAAAACTACAACTCCCTTTCCCTCAGGGTGATGTAGCCCCTGAGACACATGACCAGTACCTGAACAACTGTAGAACACAGACGTCAGTGCACCGAGAGCCGTCCTCCATCCTGAGAGGATAATTACATAGACTTCTTTTGGAATAAACACATGAAGTGACCAACAATACCACAAGGACCCTCACAACCAGGTGATGAGAATCAGAAGCAAACAGCATCTCAACCCAAATCGGCAGCAAAATCTCATGTGCTTTGGGATTATTGATGATGCCCATTGAATTAAAGGCACCAAACAAAAAGTAAATGTGACGCTTCACAGTATCAGGGAGAGGAAAAAAGGACTGTTTTGAGAAATGATCAAAACTGCCCATTTCCCAGTGCACAGATACTGCTATCAAGGTGTTTGTTCCAACATCACCACTGGCTAAGCTATGTGTATCAAGGTACAATGATTTGGCTTGAGTCCTAGCCCACATCCAAATGATGTCAAGACCCACTGCTTATCCCAGCTACCTCTGATGGAAAGATTTGGTTGCTTTCAAATGAGTCTGGAAAACTTCTGGACCCTACCAAGACTTATCATCTAATCCCTTTACACCCACAACTCACTTACCTCAAAAATAGCATTCACTCTCTGACATGTTTTATATATGCTCACTTTGATGCATTTGGTGTCCAGATAAATTTGTGTGGCGAACGCGCTTGGTACACACTGCAGAACTGTGGATAAGGAAATACCCTGTCATGCCCTCCTACCGGCCACCAACCTCAAACCCTGGACTCCTGGACAACTGGGTCAATGGTACAAGCAAAAGCTTTCTTCCCTTGATGGACACATCTAAATGGCCATAGAAAAAAATCAGTGGGGCAGACTCCCTGATTGTTCAGGCCCACTCAATGGTTTTCAGGAGAAATGTACATTAACTTTCCAACAAAACACAGCAAATCCTCATGGCTCATGAATGTGGCAAATTCTTTATGCATAAATTAACCATACACTGAACCAGGCAAATGTGAAGCACTATTGAGAAAACAACAGTTAGGAAGATAGACATCACCAATTCATGTCACCTACCTCACACCTGCTCATTGCCAAGAGTCTGACCAAGAAGCATTGGTGAGACCTTCCCAAGTATCCATAGAGATGGTGTTCAGAGAGTTCATGGGATGCTTTAAGCCCATATCCACACCTACCCCAAAACCGACAATATCTCCGTAAAGTAACTCAGGCACGCTCACCTTGATCTTGCCATGTCCTATAAAACATTTATGCAAAATGAGCATGCACATGTCTTGTAACCCTGCAGGTGTACCAACATCCAGGGCACTATGTATTGCAGGGGCCGATTCGCTATATATTACCTTGGCACTTGTCGGCACAGACATTAGTTAACTATGATCATTTCTCCTCCTTGTATGGGATACGTGCAGATATCACAGGATTAATACCCAGGACGAGAAGGCAAACACCCAGAATGCTTGCACTATTTCAAAGCTTCGTAGGAATGGTGTAATATCTATAAAAGATCACAGGGGAACCTATGCTTGTTAGAATGAGCAGGACCCGTCTTGCAGTGGGGTGTGATTCTTGAAGGACAGGGAGACAGAAAATAATATTGACCTGTCTGCAATTCACCTCCTGGCTTGCTTGCCTGTAGGCCCCATGCGGATCGTGCACATAGATAATTCACAATCAAAGTGTTGGTCACAGCATCATATCTGTGTGTCTTTAGGCCACAGGATCTGAGCAGTAGATTGGCGCCCATCAACACTTAGATCAAGGTCTGCTCTACATTTCGCCAGTCCCAAGGATAGGTGGGGTAGCCCATATCACTTGAAATGAACCTGAAAGTTTTGAGGAACACCATTTCAGAATATGTTGTATTGCTTCATACGACCTACAATCCTCATGGACTACTGTATTTCTTGAGACCATCAACTTTACCTGGTAAAGCAGAAATCTGAACTTGAAGCACTTAAGGGAGACCACCTTCCTCTGATTGGAAACTTGAAAGAGTCCAATGGAGAAAATTGTGCTGATGAGCAATAGCCAGGCCCTCTGCACCATCTGCACATGCATCTATCAAACCGAAAACAAAAACAAAACTATCTCTCAGTCTGCTCAAGAGCAAACGACCATCCACCAGAAGGTACATGCGATTCTTGAAAAGGTCATTTCGCAATTATACCTTAACAGTTAGCATCACATATTGAGCCCCGTGTACCTCAGCCAACACTGTCCTTTATCAAGGGCGAGAGGGTGTTTCCTCCTGATCTCTTGCAATATCCTGAAAAGTGTTTGTGTGTCACGTGCTCAGTGCACGTACCACAGCACCTATGGACCTTCAACTACCTTTTCCTCAGAGTAATGTAGCCCCTTGAGACATATCACTCTTACAGAACAACCTCAGAAAGCATACATCAGTTTACCGAGAGCATTCTCCCTCCCTGAGGGGATCCCTGCAAGAATCCTTTTGGAATAAACACAAGAAGTAATCAAAAATAACACAA
>PVHY01023514.1:0-20866 GCA_004024945.1 Uropsilus gracilis
AAAGAAAAGAAAAGAAAAGAAAAGAAAAGATAGTGGGGCACGGTGTCTTGTGCCTGTAAGCTTCAACCTATGAAGTATAATCCCAGCTACCTTGGAAGCTGAGGCTAGGGATTGCTTGAGTTTGTGGTACCTGCGGTTCCATGGACAAAAACAGCAAGATCTAGTCTAAAAAGAAAAAAAAAAGATATTCAAGTAAACGCCTCATCCAGAAACAATGCTAGTAGCTATATATGTTTAAGGTCAAGAACCCCAGAAGGAGCCTTACCCATTTGTAATGCGAACAGCAACTGAAGACCCTGCTATATCTTTGCAGACTGGCCCAGTGCATTGAGCCAGCCCTCTGCTAGCTACCACTGCGGTGGGGGAGGGGGCTGAGGGTGGCGGGAAGAGTCTTCAGAATCATTCAATTTTGTCTCTTTCAGTACAAATAACCCTAAATGTAAGTCAACTACAAAACCTGATAAAGAAACCATCACTTGATTAACTTTCTTTCTCTTTCACTTATTTCTTTGTCTTCCATTAAACCAAAATGATTTTCTATGAATATGAATATTGTAACTTCCATTATATTTAGCAGGAAAGTGAAACTCAGAAATAACTTGGGTTTTTTTTTGGGGGGGGCATTTATAAGCACCTCCATTTTTGTCTTTGCTTTGCCAAACTTTATCATAAAAAAATATGATTTAATTATAGGAATTGTAATATTTCTCATTTCATCAATAAGGGAATTGGGAATGAAGTTATTAAGTGATTTGTCCACGATCCAAGTGAAAGAGCCAGGATTAGAATCCAGGAATGTCTGAACCCAAATCTCAAGTGTTCTCTTAAAACCCCAAAACCAGGCTCCAGCCTATCTCATCCTAAGTCCCACTTGCCTATTAGGAACCAATAACCTTGCTATTGTACTTGACAGGAGAAAAGTTTTGAAACTATGAGTCAATCTTAAGCAAAATTCTTTGTGCTCAACCTCCCAGAGAAGAATCTCTGCATATATCCTGAGTACTGTAGCCTCTGCAAATTATATTTAATACTTGTGTAGTGCATGTGTGTGTAGTGTTTTGCAGAGATAAGTTCACTTAATTCCATTCTCATAATAAACATCCGAGGCAGAACTCTTTTATCTCTGTTTCACAGAATCTTGCCTGAGGTGGCACTACTCCTAAGTGGGGAGCCACTTTTTTAGCCCAGACGGTGGAGCTCTGTGGTCAAGGCTATTGCTGCGGACTATGCAGCTCTGCCCGACACCCTAGCAAGCGATTTTCTTCTAGGTTTGTCTTTTTTTTTTTAAGATTTTTTTATTTTGTTCTTTAGGTAACAACTTCTATGTTATTATTATTTTTTCTCCCTCCCTCCTCCCTCTGGTGCCCCTTCCATTCTCTCAAACCCCACTCTTGTTTCTTAGCTGTGCTGTGTCCATTAGTCTCTTTCCTATGATTGTGTGTTTTCTCTGGGTGCGGGACTGCATTGGTGGGACCAGGCGAACCTTGATGTTAGATTTTCAGTCTTAAGTTTGCGTTGGGTGGCCAGGTTGTATTCATTTGTGATCTGTCGAAGTTTTCTTGCTGCAGGCCGTCCTCTCCAAACCAATCCCATTTCCATTATGTTGTTGCTTATCCCTATGGCTCTGGTGTCGGACTTAGGGGGTCTTGGCCCCGGCCAGTGTTGGTCGAGGAGTTTCTCTGTGAGTTCATACTTCTGCGAGTGTCCTTTGTAGATCATCTCCTCTGCTTCAGTTTGCTTCAGCTTACTTCTTACTCCAGCTAAACCTCAGGGGAACCAGAATTAGTGCATTGCCAACCTCAACATGGAATGGGTGAAGGACCAGACAAGAGTCCAGCCCACAGGCCGGTACTGGACAAAGCAGAGGGACGACCAAACGAACCAGTGCATATAAGACCAAAACAAAACAGCCCAGAGACACAATGTCACCATGCGCACTTTTGCGCCCCCCGGATCAAGACCTGGGACTTCATTATGAAGAAATGTTCAAGGAGAACACCACGCCCTCCCCCCATTGTGGGAGAGAGGAGGAAGACCAAGTAGGGGGTAATGGGCCCCACATCAAAACTAGATTTGTCTTTAGTGTGAAATGATAAATGATCCTAGTGAGAGAGAAAAATATCAGGAGTGACTGGCAACTCATTTCCTCAGGGAAGCATTCCCTAACTCCACCTTTCCTCCAGGATTACAGCTCCAGGCCTCACCGTCTGTTCCTTCCTACCATTCTCTCCCACAGGCAGGATGGCAGGGAGCTTAAAATATGGCATCTGGAACCCCAGAAGCTGGCTTCACATCTCCACCCCCACTCACCAACTGAGTAAACCTAGGGACACATCTGGGCTGTTTGAGCATTGGTTTCTTCACCTGTGAAGTTGGAGCAACAGTAGTCATCGTATGCTATAAAAAACACAAACAGGCTGGGCACGGTGGCTCATGCTTGTAAGCTTCAGCCTATGAAGCGGCCAGGGCTAGGGATCGCAGTTCAAGTCCCACCTGGGCCCCGTAGCGAGACCTAGTTCCAAAAAAAATAGCTGGGCGTGGTGGTGCGCGCCTGTAATCCCAGCTACCTGGGAAGCTGAGGCTGGGAATTGCTTGAGTCTGTGGTACCTCGGGCAACGAGAGCCTGTGGTTCCATGGGCAAAAATAGTGAGACCTAGTCTCAAAAAAAAAAAAAAAAGACTAAAGACTTTTAAAAAAACCCTAGTTTTTTGCAAGTTTCAATTAGATCAGTATTGTATAACCATCCAAATCTGAGCAGGTTCATCACTGGTTGTAGTAAACAAAGAATGTCAGCCCTTGAAATTATTTTTGCAGAACTTTTAAAAACGAATAGGGACGAAACAGTCACTTAGGTTTCTCTTTCAAGATCGCTCTACTTTTTCTTCCTATGCTCTCTATCCATGTGCTCTCTCCACCCCTCCCCGAGGGCTACACAGTCCCTTTTAGTGCCTTCTCCCAGGTCCAGGTCCCCACTTATGCATGTGCAGATTCCCTGGGGCCAGGTATGTACAACCCTGGCGAGAGGACAACAGCACAGGTGCCGGTCACAGAGGCCAGTGGTGGAAGAGCAAAAACCCTGAAAACTCATTTACCCGACAATCAGATAGTAAAATCTTTAAGTGTTTAACAAGGTAGTAAGTGCTCAATAAATATTTAGAGTTTGTTGTTACTGCTAGCACACTGCTTTTTGATCATCTCTTTACTGTCTATAACTCCCAACAAGCAATAAGATTCTTATAGACCAGGATACGACACACGGTGCACATTCAGAAAATATTCATTAAATGAATGATGTACTTATTCCTCTTTCTGAGACATTTCTAGACATTTCTTTTTTTAGTAGTTCATCTCTCCCTCTGAGCCATTCTTAATGATCGCAGGGGAAACATCAACACAAAGATGTTGCGGGTATGCACAGTGCCATTACTGATCACATAGCATGTTTTGTGTCTGCACATATGTGAACTCTGGGCTTTCATTCTTCACAATTTCCCTCTAACTGCTGATGTTTCCTGTACAATGTGCCTGTTGAGTACAGTCTGAAAATGGAGAGTGAATGGAGATAATTTGGTGTATTATTTTGTAGAATATAAAAGATAATTCCTGCATTCCATTCCAGATGTCTACACAAAGTGAAGTTTTTTTTTTGTTTTTTTTTTCATGATCTGCTTGTCAATAAATATAATTTTAGGGAGAAATGCTATTTTTCTCTGCATATATATTTAAATGTTTTCAAAGTTGTTTTTCAAAGCTGAGTGATATTGCCACAGGGGAAATTATCTGAGATACTAGGTCTGGAGCTTTATTATAACAAGTTGAGAATAGTTAAAGTCACCATTATAATATTACTTTTAAACCAACTCTCACAAGTAGAACAAGGAGATCCAAAGAAGGCTCTTTTCTTTCAGTTACTCCACATTTTGTTTATCTCACTTGCTTTACTATCTGTCTCCATGATTCAGGCACTCACCTCTCCTCTCTCTTCACCCCCTGACAACTTCTGAAGCAGGGAATGGGCATTCCTGCCAAGTACTGCAAGTAAACTCATCAATTTGTTCTCCTAAACCCAAAAAAATGCTGGGGAATAAGGTCTCTGACAGAGCACAGATAATTAATTTATCAAGGACTTTCCAAAAAATTTTTATTGATGACATATTTTTAACATCGCTGTGTACCCCAAAGTTCTCCCACTACCACATCATCTGTGAACCATCATCTCAAGGGCTTTACTGGGAAAAGTCAACCAAGCTTCCTCTATTTCTTTCAATTTGTATGCAACCATCACTGTTTTCATCTGTAGGTATCCTTCACTTTATGGTGAAATGTGTTTTAAGAAAGCTAGCCATTTTAATTAGTAATCATCAGAGTACCCTGTTTAGAATTTTAATGGCTGGTATTTTCAGAGATTCCTTTAAAATGGTGTTGCTTCACACCTCCACCGTGGCCTAGACTACTAGCAGGGGTGGGGGGTAGGGTGAGACCTGTACTACTGGGGCCTTGAGATCTAGAGGTCTTAGGCCTCCTCAGGTCTCCTCTAGGGCTTCCTCTCTTATGTGAGGGCAGTGGGAGATGGGGAGCCTCTGTTAGGGATTCTGAGCTGGAAGGGGGGATTAGTAAACCCTGCCTTCCAGGCCCTGCTCTGATCTAGGCTGGGTCAGGAGTAGGAAGTTGAGTTCCTTTCAGAAGGTCTGGGTCTTTGGGGAGCCTCCAAACACACCCCCACTGCAGCCCAGGCTGCAGGTAAGAGTGGGTGATAGGGTGAGTCCTGCACCATTGGGGTCTCAGGGTCTCAGGTCCAGGGGTCTTGGACTAAAGAAGCCAGCTTCTACCTCAATGTGGACCAGGATTGGGGGCTGGGCACCTCTGCCCAGGTATGGGCTTGGGGAGGGATCCCCTCTGTTTTATTCCAACCTCAATCTGACTGCACTAGGAAAGAAAAAGCAGTTCTCTAGCCATAAACATAGAAGAGAGGAAAGGAAGTAATAATGACCTGTAAACACTCACCACCCACCACCTGGGTTGGGACCCAAACAGCATGATCAGAACCACTTAAGCAAGAACATGAGACTAGCAATTGTGGTGACCTGTCACAGATTTCCACCTACATTGTCTTCAGCATTGAGAGATAGAACCCCTGGTCCACAGTTTTGTATAATGTGAGTGAGGCTCCCTCCTTTACCAAACAATGGGGGAAGAAAGCAACAGATATGTGGCTGTGGTCCCATGGCAGAACTGCTAACACAAGGCAGGAGAAGAACTGGATGAACCACCTGGGGAAGTCTGTCCCCAGCAGGGAACATCTCCACTGTCAATGGCTAGGAGTTGGGCTCCCAACCCAAAATATTAGAACTAAATGGCACAGAAGCAGAACCAAGTGACAGACAACAAAAAGAACCTGGAGAACTGAACCAGGCATTGATGCTACAAGATATTCCTATGTGCTTGATCTGATTACCAGCCTCAGTTACTCCTGGAGAGCCAAGCAGCTTGGTCTGTTGTGATCCAGGAGTGCAAGTCCACACCCAGGAAAAAAAGGACATTGCTCTGGAAAACGAAAAGACCAGTGGACCAAACATGGACTGATGTCTTGCAGTATAAGGAGTTGGGGGGAGGGTGAGTGGGAGTGGTCAGGGAGGGGAGGTGGTAGGTGAACCCCAGGGAATACAAAAATGAGAACTATGTATAAATAAATTATTTTTTTAAGTCAAACTGTTAAAAAAAAAAAACAAAAAGAGTTGGAGTGACCAAGGTAGGGAGGGAGAAAGGGAGAGTAGAGTAGGAAAACAGAGGTATAATATGGAAGGGAAGTGGAAGGGAGGGCCATATCTATGAGGAACAATAGCCATATAAATATGACCAATGTTATATGAAAATTACAAAATTTAAATTAAAAGAATAAAAATAAATAAATTTGAAGTCCTAAAAAAAAGATGTTGTTTCTGTCATGTTGACCTGAAGGTTAATACAGCCTTAAACTTCATGTGATCTTGTTTAATTATTTCAAACTTGGACCTCTTGTATGGCAAATAGCCTCTTAATTACTGGGTTGTTTGATGTGCCTTTTGATAGGTATCTTGGCTAGAAGATTCTCATCTATACTGGGAAGAGTTCCAAAGGAAGTTTTGATGTTTATAATACACTAAAAATTCAAAGACCAAAAAAAAAAAAAAAAAAAAAACTTGTGGCAATATTAACTCAGTAGACACACACACACACACACACACACACTAAGCACACATATGTGGAAAATTAGTTTGCAGAAAGAAGGTGAAAAATGTTAAATATTTAACACATGAATTTAGGGAGGAATATAAGCGGCACAAAGAAACCTGGTAAAACAAACACACATGTTTTTAAGGAGAAATCTCTAAATTGCCCTCTTTCTGTAATTTACTTACATAAATACTTTTTCCACTACACAGACATTGTTCTTCTGCACCACTTGTAATAATTGAAGATGAAACTAAAAATCTTCAGTCACTCCAGGAAAACTATACCTGTAGTTTATGATATAATTATCATATCTAGAACCTAAAAGTCAGTGCTAAATTCTCTCAAACCAGGCAGCCTACTAGCCAAAGCTGCTCCAGTCAAGGAGTAAAAAGAAAGAGTAGCAGTGACAATATTGAACTGAAATGGCAGCATTTATTTAAGCAACTAGAACCTGCTAAAAAGTGCTCAATAAGAAGATTCCTTGACATCACTGACCTGAAACTATCCGAGAACATCTATTCATACTACTTCCTCTTCTTCACACACAATTCCTTATTGCAGCTCATATGCAGTTCAGACCTCCCACCTTCTTGGAACTCCTGATTCTCCTGTGCCAGCCTCGGTGGCTTCCTTTCAATCCCTTAAACATATCAACTGCTTTACTTCGGTACGATTTGCCTACATTCTCTTTACTCCACCAAGAACATGCTCCTATACACCCCAAACACACACCTGCACCCAGCAATCAGAACCTACCTAGTTGCCTTTTTTTTTTTGAGACTAGGTCTCGCTATTTTTGCCTGTGGAACCACAGACTCTTGTTGCCTGGGGTACCACAGATTCAGGCAATCCCCAGCCTCAGCTTCCCAGGTATCTGGGATTACAGGCGCACGCCACCACGCCCACCTTTTTTTTTTTTTTTTTTGGAACTAGGTCTCGCTACAGGCCCCAGGTGGGACTCGAACCGCAATCCCTGGTCCCAGCCACTTCATAGGCTGAAGCTTACAGGCACAAGCCACCATGCTGGAACATTTAGTATGAACCCAGAACCTACCTAGTTTTCAGCTTAAACATCATCCCATTGGGCCATATCCAGTCACTCTATAATAAAGTCAGTTCACTGACTTCTTTATCACAGTATGCACCTTGTTTGCCTCAGAGCATTTACCATGCTCTATGATTGTATATATATTTGCTTTCTTTGTTTACATATTTACTGTCTACCCCTCCCCTCAAATTAAAGACTAGTCTGTTTCTCATTACATCTCCAAAGTTGAATTCAGCACATGACATAAAATAGGCAACAGTAAAATACTGAAAGTACAACCAAATAAACAAATGTGAAATAGGAATTCAGGAGAAACAAAAAGGGTATAACTATGTCTGTTAGGAAACATCTCCTAAGCATTTAAAGTTCTTATATTAAATGTGATCGCAAAATTCTCCAATAATCTCAGTTTATTAGAGTCACATAGGGGATTTTTTTTTTTAATACCAGGTGCATGGGCTCCATCTCAAAGTAATTAATGAATATTTTGGAGGTGCAGTTCATACTTTTGTCATTTTAAAAGTTCTCTAGGTGATTATAATATGCAACTAATACTAGACTGGTTTGGTGGTTCACAAGCATGAGCTGTACTGGAATCCCAGGGAGTTTGTTAAAATAAAGTTTTCTCCCAGAAGCAAAAGATTCTAATGACTATACAATGCTAATGATTTCACAGTTGATGCTGGTGCTGTGGCACTGGGTGCCCTGGTTTGAGTGCCACTAGCTTATCCTTTCATTGAGCTTAAATTTGGTGGGGGAAGGGACTGCTAGAAAGGCTATTTTATGGAAGTAAACAAAAAGACTTGAAAATAACAGGGTGCTTTAGGCATCGTTTCCAAGTTAATCACTTCCATGTTGCTCACAATTGACTAGAGATGCCAGAAATCACAGAATGTCATTCAGCTGAGAGATGGAGGCAACAGGAGAGCCAATACATTGGCAACGCACTCGGCACTAATTGTATATAAAGAATCATGAGGGAAAAAAAGCCCAAGGCATGCAAATGCAGAAAGACAATGCCATGTGTCTACAAATAGCTTACAGCTTCTCCACCAATGCATCATAAACTCAATTCTGGTAGTAATGCTATCATTGAATAGACAGATTCCTATATGGGATCTTAAGAAATATCTTTACATTTGCATGCAGTATGCAGCCTTTTGGATTCAGTAAGTTAACATGCACTTGGAGTAGCAATTAACTGTGCCATCACTTTAAACTTTTCCTTAATGCTTCAAATTTATGCTTCATACTAAATGTTCCAGCACTCTAAGACGGTCAGTTTCCTGGGCTAGGCAGGGGATGCAATGCAATTTTAAATGCAGTCAGGCTGATCTGCACACTTAAGAGCTTCAGTACATCATTTTGCAATCACATATCTCAGAATAATTTATACAATCAATTAAAGAGCATTATCAAGGGATGATTTGACAACTGTTGCCATGCCAACCAGTGAAGTAGACAGCGCCTCCATGTTTAAAGGCTGCACCTGGTGATGGATGTAGCAGATTTTGAGGACTCAGACAGAATCACAGATGTCCAAAGGTGTGGAGGGAACATGATTTAAAGCTTTGATGTTGTGCCATTTTTACTGGCAAAAGGGTGTTGATGGCATGTTGTTCACTTTCTCATTAAAATTCTGTCATTTTTCACAGTGTTCTGCATTCAGAGCTGAAAACTGAAGTGAGAATGCACTTTACAGACTGATAAAATATGATAGCAAAATGGATGATGTTCATTTGCAGGCTGAATTAATTTTTTTTAAAAAAGTTTGTCAGTGCATTTATGAAAAGTCCGTTAATCAGACACAACTTTATCAACCTTAATGGACATGTCTTAAACACTTTTACATTAATAATTAAAACTCTGGAAGGCAAATAGCTTTCAGTGCATTGGCCCAAAAAGTATTTGAAATGGGTCATTACAGAATATAACAGAAGCAAAAAGTATGCTTTCTAATATACATATGTTATCTGATTTCTTAATGCCAGTGGTCATTTAATATCAATAAACCCTAAAGATTTTGCAAAACAGACTGGTCTTTTCTCTCTCCATGTTATTCCAGGACTCTAGGGAGGTTCAAGGGCATTCCCAAACATAGACTCTATGCTATAGTATAGCTAACAGAAGTGAGATTAGATCTATGGCATCAGTAAGACTGTTCTCTTTCCAACATGCTATTATTCCTTGGTCTATTAAATTGTTCCTTTCATGAACCAATTGATTATATGCTAATGTGTATGATAGATACATTTCCCATAATAATTTTTAATAGTGTTTTGGCTATGAATTTAGGCTCTAGAACAAGACTGAATCTAGATAAACCCTCTTCTTGGCTAAATATATGATAGTGGCAAGTTATTTGCTCTCTTTATGCACAAATTTCCCCGACTTCAAAATAAGGATAATAGCATCCATAGCTTGAAGGTAGTTGTGAGGATTCATCAACAAAAGGAGGGACAAAAATCATATGATGATCGAAAATCATTTTTACAAGCTTCAACAAATTTTTATGATAATAAAAAATGCTCAATACAATGGATAAGAACTTTTCCTCTAAGATCAAGAACAAGACAAATGATACACACTTTCATCATTACTACTCAATAGGTATTAGCAGTTCTTCCAAGAACAATAGACCCCCAAAAAAGATTTAAAAAATATCCAAATTGTGAAGGATACATATTTACAGATGTCATAAAATACACAGAAAATTTCAAAGACTGAAAATAAGCAAGCTCCTAGAAATAATAAGTATCATAAAATTTCAGGCTACAAAATTAACATGGAAAAGTGTAGTGTTCCTATATGCAAATAACCAATTGACAGGAAAAAAAAAACACTAAAATGGCACTAAAAAGGGTGAAATTAAATAATTTTAGTTAAAGTAGTGAATTTACATCAGCTATGTACAAACAAAATCTGTACATAGAAAGATGTCAAACATTCTTAATAAAGCAATCCTTACAAAAAAGAAAAATGGAGTTATCTCATTCCCTGGCTTCAAATTATACTATAAAATGACAATAATTAAAAACAGCCTGGTATTAAAATTAAACTAACACAGAGATCAATGGAATAGAATGGAGAGCCAGAAATAAGTCAATAAATATTGCAATTAATCTTCAATGAAGGAGTCAAACCATACAATGAAGGGAAAACCTCTTCAACATAGTTCTGGGAAAGCTGAACAGCTACATGGTAAAAAATGAAAATAGATCTTTTAAAAAATATTTAATCTTTTTTAATATTGAATAATTTATTTATATATAAATTTTTTATCTTTCCGATGAAAATAAATCTTTACTTAAGACCATACACAAAAATTAACTCAAAATGACTGAGGATGTAGATGTAAGACTGAATTAATACAAAAGACATAGAAAACATAGATAATTAGAATCTTGGGCATAAACTGCAGAGATGTCTTTAGAGATTCAACTCTAATGACAGAGACACAAAAGCAAAATTAGATAAATGGAACTACATCAAACTGGCAAGCTTTTTAGACAATGAAAGAAATTGTTATAAAAACAAAAAGAAAACCTACTTACCTGGAGAAGATATTTGCATATATTATAACTGACCAGGATTTCCTATCTAAAATAAAGACTCATCCAACTCAAAACCAAAGGAAATGACACATTCAAAATATGGGCAGGGGATTTGAATAGACACTTTTCCAAAGAAGACATAGAGGTATCTAATTGGCAGGTGAAAAAATATTCAGCTTCACTTATTATCAGGGAAATGCAAATGAAAACCACAATGACACCTTATACCTGTGAGAACAGCATTTATCAAAATGGTGGAAACAATATGTCTTGGAAAGGATGAAATAAGAGAATATTTGTCTACTTTTGGTGGGGATGTAAATTGGTGAGCTCTCATGGAAAGCAGTATGGCCATTCCATAAAGAGCTAGTAACAGAAATACCATAGGTACTAGGAATACCTCTTCTAGGTATTTATTCAAAAAATATGAAAGCAGTAATTCAGTAGGGGTTGAATTTACCCATGTTCACAACAACATTCATAATAGCTCAGTTGTGGAAATAACCTAAATACCCATCAATCGATCACTGGATAATGAAGCTATAGTATATATTCTCAATGGAATGTTATTCAACTATTAAAAAAAGATGAACTTTTGACTTTTGCAACCACCTGGATGAAACTTGGTGATTATGCTAAGCAGAATAAGTCAGAAGTAAAAGACAATTTTCACATGATCTCTCTCATATGTGGAATACAAATTAGCAAAGCAAATGGATTGCCAAATCACAAAAATATAAAAGAGAGAACTCTGAGACTGTGAAAACTTAAATGGAAACCAGACAAAAATTAACTTTTAGACTACCAAATGGTTGTCAGAAGGTTAAGAGGCAAAAAACGGTAAACGGGGACAATTGTATGGTAAAGGATAGAAGTGGATCTTTGGTGGTGAAGTCATTAATGATGCGTGCCTGAAATGTATACAATGTTTTAAGTAAGTGCTACTTCAATAAAACAATTTTTTTAAGTATAATTTAATTTCATGGTGAAATTTCACTTACCTGATCACCCTATTCAAAAGAAAATATTTACCAGTGGGATTTTATTGAATGTAAACAGCAAAGTTAATATATAGAATGAACCTAGAACAGTGAAAACAACTAGAAGAAACTTAATAAAGAGCTGCTCTATTATAGCCTGGAATAGATACTGTCATCGATATAATCTATTCCCACATTGTTGCATCTCCAATCTGCACTCTCTCAGCACACACTCCACATGTTGAAGAGACTTTCAATATTCACTTTCTAACACAACGTTACTCTTTAAAAAAGGAATTTTAATGTACCTCATTTACCTTCCAAATACCCTTTCAGAAGCTATGACATTAATGCTTTCAAAGTGCTAAACTAGACTTTTGGCAGTGAACTTAATGTAGTATACTCACATGCTGATCTCAAAAACGAACAGCTAAAACAAATGCATGCCAAAATGCTTTAACAGTAAATGAAAAAGACTGACTCACAGGTGACCAGTTAGACACTGGTATAGGGAAAAATACAAGCAAGTGTAAAGGACAAAATTAATTTTAAAAAGTAAAATATGCACCTTGACATGAAAAAAAAGTAAAATTTAATAAGAAAAAAGATTGCTATGACGATTTAATGAGTTACAATATATAAAGCACTTAGAAATGCCTGAGTGTTGATTTCCGTGCTTATTATTTCACTTATTATTTCTAGTTTGCCTTTTAAAACTATCTTTCTATAAACACTTCTTGAGGTAATCACTAATTTCACTTTTCTTTCAAGACTATGAATTGAAACAGCATGGGAAGTAAGTTACGGATTCCAATCAGTGATTTACTGAATCGAATCATCAGAGGAGGCTTTACATTGAAACAAAATAATTTAATAGAAAAATAAAATGGATTTGAAATAAAAAGTGGTAGTTTTAGGTATGTGCTGGGGTCAGGTACATAGACTTGTATCTTTCAGTGTTCAGTGGCAAAATTTGATTCCCTTCAACTACCAGTTCTTTTTCTAGAGTGTTGCAAATACCAAACTTTAATAATAGAAGGGAGACTAATGGAATATAAAAAAGTAGCAGATACTTATGAAAGCAAAAAAATAAATAAATACTTATCAAATTTGTGCTCAAATATTATATTAGCAATAAAAAGATTATCTTCTCTAGTCTTCAGCTTTAAACTGGATCCTGAAAACCACTGTCCTTTATTCTCTCCTCCAAAAAGCAGAGGACACTCCTCCCTGCTTAAGGAGAACCAGATGAAACCAAAGGACCAATGGTCCAGAGTGAGGCTGAGAGGAAAAGAACTGGAACCCTCTAGGTCTGTACAAAAGCAAAAGGTGAATTGTGAGGGACATGACATAGTAGTTACTTCCTTTTGCCGATTTGAGAAGTTTTATGTGAAACAGTTGAGTTGAGAGAAAAGTAGTGTTTTTAATTCATTCTTTGGCTCTTAGTCTGTGCCTGATCTATTAAAGAGATTTCCCTTTTCTATAAGAACTGTACTATGTACTTATTTCCATGTCTCCTATTCTTATTCAACTTGTCATACTAGTCTTTTTCCAACTCAATTGGTAAGCTCCTTAAAGTATGTTTTATCGCATACATGACATTTTTCTGCTAACATTCCTCTAACATTAGAGGAACAAAAAAAAATGACAATTTACTTAGCTAAGAAACATTAGGAGGTAAATGATTCTGCTCTCTATGTGAAATCTTTTGTTTGTATTTGAATATGTGAATGTAAGAATCTATTGACAACAGGAACTTATCAAAATGACTTAAGTAGCACCAGTTCTTAAAGCCAAAAACAGGTTCAAATTCAAAAAATAATCTACGTATTGTTTCCAGCAGAAAAGACCAAGTTCATAAGGGCACTAGAAGGATATAGGAATTATCTTTCAAATATTAATTCCATGGCTGAATTCTGAATTCTCCTAAATAATTCTCTAAAGTTGGATACAGTCAAAAATTTGTAGATAGAATGACCCATCTACAATGGGACAAGTTTCCATATAAGGTCAATTATATATAAGGCCAACTATTTAAGACACAAAGTTCTGTAAATACAAATGTTCAAGTAAATGCTTTGAAAAATACTTGTGCTGATGTCACCTAAAGATTTTACTTGCTACATACAGTCTTGTTTCTTCATCTTGGTGTTCACTTCCCATAAATGTGATTAGAAAAATATGCAAATCACTGTAGACACATACACAGAATCGCACACCGACAAGCACATATGTAAAGTGTCTTGTATGCGATAAAACATACTTTAAGGAGCTTACAAATTGAGTCGGAAAAAGCCTAGTATGAGAACTTGAATAAGAATAGGAGATATGGAAATAAAAAGTACTACAATGTGGTTTATACTTACTTGCCAAGTATTTGATGTGGAAGATATTTAAGGTAAGGCTACTAGTTCTTGAGAAACCAGAACATTTCCTCTTGGACTTTCCAACATTTTTCATTTCCCTTTCACCTTTATTTTGAGAAGTTTCTTTATTTTCAACTTATTTAAGGTATCCAAGACTTATTTTTGCCCATAATATGAATAATAGAGTATTAATATGCAATAAATTGTATATGTTCTTTATTATCTTGTATATATTAGAAGATTTCTATGAGTAGAGCCCTTGGAAAGATATTTCTTTTCAGTTATTTCAAAATAATTATGAATACATTTTCATGTGGAAATAAAAGCTCACTCATTTCTCTAGCAAGAAAGTGTTTAACTGAAAGCTGGGTGTCAACATTAAAAAGAAGGAAATATAAGTCATGATTTCCACCTTTGAAGAAATATTGTTATAAGTGAAAAATAAATGAAGAGGGCTAACCAGTTATCAATCCAGGAGCCATTGAACAGTGAGGGGAAAAAAATTGAAAAGTTTCCAAAAATTCTCCTACTGGCTTGATGTCTATGTTAGCCACACTATTAATATATGTTTTTATTGTGGTAACACTGGTTTACAACTTTGGTATGATTTAGGGGTACAGAATCTCTCAGGCTTTGTTAATATATCACACCCACTAACCAAGACACCACATTCCTATGCCATAGCTCATTGTGCTCCCTCACTTCGTTCTTACTCCTTCCCGGACCCAGTAACCTTTGTTCTTCCATCAGATTTCTAGAGTTTGTTTTGTTTCTGTTTTTGTATTCCACATATAAATGATGCCATTTCATATTTGTCTTCCTTCTTTTGATTTAAACCATTTAGTAACATCGTCTCCAGTTCTATCCTTTGTTGTCACAAATGGCAGCAGTTTATCTTTTTGATAGTTGAGTAGTATTCCATTATGTATTTATACCACATTTTCCTAATTCACTCATCTGTCTTTGGATACTTAGACTGTTCTCACACCTTGGCTATTGCAAATACTGCTGCAATGAACAATGGTTTCATATGTTCCTTTGAATTGTCATTTTTGTGTTTGTTCAACAGATCCCCATAAGAATTGCTGAATCATATGACAGATCCATTTTTAATATTTTGAGAAATAACTATACTGTTTTCCATAAGGCCTAGACCAGTCTACATTCCCATCAACAGTATATAAGAGTTCATTAGTCTTTTCATCCTTGCCATATGTTCATTATGCTTTGTTTGTTTATGGCAATTTTTCTGTTTATCAATATTTCCCCAGATAAGCTAATGTTTGTAACATACTGGGAACTAGAAGCAAGGTCCCTTGTGAATATTTCTACACTCTTTCTTTCTGATTCCTTTTTGTCCTTTTTCTAAGTTTCCTTTTCATCCTCTCTTGGAATCCTATGCGTACATCAAAGGGGTAAAGATGGACATATAAAATGCCATGCACAGGCTTATAAAACATACACCACAAGAAGGAAGATGGATGCATTGTTACAAAGAACTGAATGTTCTGAGATGAATCTTTTCACTTGCATTAACCACTAGCTAATATTCAAGACATTGAACAATGAAACACATCCCTGTCTAAAAGACAAGTTAAAGGGTGTGTGTGGGAATCTCTCCCCAAAACAAATGTGAAAGCTTTAGGCAAAGGGATTTCAAAACCAGTGGTTACAGGAAATGAAATACACATGGAAAGACAGAGAGAGATAAAATGTGAATTTAGTTCAAAGATACTTTACTACATACAGATGACTTGACTTAAAAAGAGTCGAAACACAAAGTAATTATGAATTTGCTCCTAAGACAAAAATATGCTGAAACACTACAAAGATTAGCTTTCTAAAGGAAAGGTCTTTATCTCTCTTCTCTTGGATCTGCCTCCTTCAAACTTCAAGAACAAACACTTTGAAAAGAAAGATTGCAATGTTGATTTCATGGTCAACTTATGGAACTTCTGTTTGGCTTTTCCCTTCAGATTTTCAGTGATACCAGGACAAGAAAGATTAATTCATTTTAAATTCCACAATACCAAGCACTTAAAGGGCACTAAAAAATGATTTTGATTTTGAAGATGGCTCTTCAAAATTAAGAGTAGACTCTTGGATTTTGTGGCCATGCATGGCTGAAGCACCAGGGACCAAAATGAAGTTCAGTAACTTTGTGATTTCTGATCAGAGCAAGGACCACAAAAGACATTTCAGTGCACCTTCCCATGTTCGTAGGGAGATTGGGCCTGCCCAAAGAACTGAGACAATGTACATCCATAGCTGGCCAAAATGATGACAGAGATCAGATCATGAGAGGACTCTGTATCAAAGCAGCAAATTGATCAAGTGGTCTAAGTTTACAAGAAGAAATATATCATGCATATTGAAAGAGTATAGTGGGAGAGGGTAGATGGGCACACCCATCCATGTGAGGTGTACCCCAGAAAGGTGGTTATCACTAGATTAAAACTGGACCAAATCCCCACAAAGATTCTAGGACCAAAAGCAAATCTCACCGAGCAGGAAAGGAAAAGGACAAATTAAAAAAGACAGTTGAGAAAACACCCAAGTAAAGTAATTTTATGTATAACTTTTTTTATAACTGCAAAGATAGAAAATCATGAGCAGAAAACATGAATTTTAAAATTTTAAATTATGTTTTTATCTGCATTGTGTAATTTTTATTCTGCTACTGTAAAACTAAAGTTCCTCAGTCATAAGTATAGACCTAATGTCTTACTTATAAATAAGAATAGCAATAATTTCATTTAGTAAAATGGAAAATCCTTTCATTTCAAAACTATCTCCTCAGTCTATTTTGTTATTTTTATATAAGTCCATCAACTCCTCTGAACCTTAGAAATGAACTAAAGAATAAAGATGAGTAAAAGAAACTAATATATACTTAAAGATTATTTAACCTATACCAAGTATTTGTGTTGGGTGTTTTCTATGTGTTGCCTTACTGAATTTTTTTTCTTTTTTTTGAGAGGAGGTCTTGCTATTTTTGCCCTTGAAACTGCAGGCTCATGTTGCCTGGACTCAAGCAATCCCCAGCCTCAGCATGTAAGGTAGCTGGGATTATAGGCACACACCACCACACCCAGGCCTGGCCTTATTAAATCATTATAGTCAGACTGTGATGAGACATTAATTATCCTGTGACTTTACTTATCTGGAAAATGAGGTTGATAATAATACTATAAAGATAAATGACAATAATAATATATGTTAAGCTGTAGTGACATTATATGAGATGTATGTTCCAGAACAGGACAAGATTCTAAGGAGCAATGGTGGTGATAGGGACTTTGTACTTTATGCATAGGAAGCACCATGATTGGAGGGTCTGGAGACAATGCAATGGGGAACGTTGAATTTACTCAGACTGTTGAAAAAAAATCTCAAGAAGAGGAAAATAATGATCGTGGTTTTAGGGAATGTAGGCACAATACAAACAATTAAACTGCAAATTTAGGAATTGTTTTGCTGAGATCAATGCAGTGAGGATGGGTATTTTAACACATCTCCCTCTCACATAAATAGCATCCTCCTCAGATAGAAGTAGATAACAAGCAGCATGAAAACTGCAAGAACAGGGAGAAAGTGCACATTTAAAAATGGGGCATTCATGACAATCACTTGATGAGAGGGTGCCTAAATGATGAGTGAGAGGGTTAAAAGATCTAATAATAGGAAGCACCCTTTTTGGTCAGGCTATCTGACTGCTGGTTCTATTTCATTTAAAGTTATCTGTCAGGAAGTCTGGAAGATTTGAGGAGATCTACCTACTATCTGTGTACATGGTATAACATTGACACCTCAAATGCACCATGATTTAAGCAGAATTTATCATCCTTGTCCCAAAGTATAGTTTGTTTGGTGAAGATCTTCTCATTCTTACAGACGAAACTACTGTCAGCTTTTTTCATGTCCATACAGAGTTAAAAACACCTTTCTTTTAATTTTCAATATACATCTATCATTGTGTTTTATTATATTTTTCTAACTTATCTTCCCAATCATTGTGCTTTGAACTACTTGAATTGAGAATTTTTGAATCCCTGATATCTTGGGCAGTTCCTGAAATATCACAAGAATTTAATAAAAATCAGTTGAAGACAAAAATGAATGAGATAATCAGACAAAACCTATGTTCATTTGATATTTATGTATATATATGTGTTCATATGCATGTATTATGTGCTCAAGTCTCTTATGGCATAGAGAAATCTCCTCTTTAAGAAGCATTCAAGGAAAATGTCAAAAGGAAATATTAGAACATTCGGGGAAAAAACAAATTTGGGAAAGCCTATGTTGAGATGAATAGCCAGAGGAACTTACCCATTCTAGAGAACTGTTTGAAAACTTTGTATATTATTTGTTATTATCAACATTAACCACAAACTGGACTGTCCGCAGAACTGCAATGACTGAATTGCAGAAATAGTTAGAAGACTGCCTGAGAAACACAGGAAGGCATTAAGACCTTCTCAAAGAATTGGTGGCCCAACGACTTTCTGGCCCAAGGAAAGAAATATTAGTAACCATACATCATTGCTAGGGTACTCTGAGAGGGTCTGGAATGATCTTTGCTAGTTCCCACGATGAGACACAATGAAAGAGGTCCCCTTCCTCTTCTAGGACAATCTTTGCAGAAAGTACTTGACTTCAGGGAACTAAGTCCTACCTAAAGGAAATAGAGCAGGACTAATCCTGTCCTCTCAGGAAAAAGCCTGCATGACTTACTTGCCCTTTTCCAGCTCTGATTGCTCTGACTTCCTTCCTATTTCCAAGAAATAAAACCTTATTTTTTTAAAAAGACTTTGGAGGATTTTTAGTAACAGAATAACTCTTATGAATGAGTTAAGTGAAAATTAGAGCCACATGCCTAAAATTTCCTTGAAAAAAAATACACATATTCTTTAAAATGAAGGAGGAAAGTGCCAGGAAAAAAATATGCTTTTAATTTGTTTGAGTAGAAACATTTGAAACATATTTTTAGACATTTGCCAAGGATTTTCCAAAAACCATTGGATTTCTCATAACCCCTTAAAATGTCTTTCTTTTGAGGAATGACAGGCGTAACTGGCTCATTTGCTAACTCAAAGTACTATCTTCCACGCTTTTGACCATTATTATCATTTTCAGACACTTCTCAGTTTCTTTTTTTAGGTCAAAAATGGCATATTCAGGATCATCTTTGTAGGAAGATGGAAAAATATTTCACTCACGTCTCTTTTCATTATTAAGAAAGAAAATGTTAATATTTGACTTGAGAGCTGGAGCCACATATAGAAAATGTGGATGATCATCTTGATTTAGATAATCAAGGGCAGTGACAGATCTAACAACTGCCTATTGGTGCCAAAAGGTCACTATTAACTTTTTCATCTCTTTCTATGGGATTTGACATTCCTAAAAGGAAAACCATTCATGAACTAAGTAATAATTTTAGAGACATTTTTCTCTAGATAAATTGCTTATGTGACAACTATTAATGGGACCTTATATTCTGCATTAGTTATTGAGCAGATTAGTTTTTCAAAACTACTTCTTGACCCCTTGACCCTGACAGGAAAGTTATAGGATCTTAACATTGCAAATGTTCCTGGTTCCACTATGCCAGAGAATAGGGGACTCTAAGACCTGGGTCATTTTAAGGAGTGACCTTGAATTTGTGTGTGAGTATGTGTGTGTGTGTGTGTGTGTGAGAGAGAGAGAGAGAGAGAGGGGGGGGAGAGGGAGAGAGAGAGAGAGAGAGAGAGAGAATCTGAATATATACATGTATGTGTGGGCAGAAGAAGAGAAAAATTACTTCCAAGGCAGTTGTGATGATTTGAAGAGTCTGATCCCTAAGCAGGTCAAAATTTACTATTTCATTTCTATCTTACTGTGAAACCCTAGAAAAGTGCTAAAGATCTCAGTCATAATTCAGTCCCAACCACATTCTTCTCAAAGGGGAGTTGTCTCTAACAGAAGGCTCTGGCTGGTAACAAAGCATCAATATTTGAATTCTGTAAAATCCCTCTCTTTGAATGCTGCTGATTAGGCCAGAATTGCACACCTGATCCAGATACTCTGCTCAGAAATTCAGTGAGTTGTGACCTTGGCTCAAAGAAATCAGATGAGTTTGAATCTCTCTCTTCCCCTGACCCTTATTCTCTCTCCTCTCCTTCTCCCTTCCCTTCCTCCTCCCACTCATCAAAATCTGTCCATCAGTGCTGGGAGTCATTATGATAAGTCATGATGTATAGCTATGGAGCTGCAAAGGACATGATGGTCTAAAATAAGAAAACACCATTTACAAAGGAGGCACTTGGCAGCAAGAAAGAGAGGAGACAAATGCAGAGTAATTGAATCAAGATAGTGGCAAGGTACTAGGAGATGGGTCAAGTCTCTGACATGCCTAGACATCCAGAATGACACTTTGGCCCCATCTTTATGATCTTCGAACCTTTGCATCTTATGTTCTTGGCTCTTCTCAAGGTTTTTCTTTTCACTCCACATAGATTCCAACAATGGGCTCCTTTAGCTGAGTTTTTTGGGGAGAGGAAATGACATTTCTTTTCCACACTAAACCCATTGACTAAATGGCTGATGATTATGTACCTCACTATGGAAAACCCTCAGGTAACAAAAACCTGGCAGTTTTGAAAACATCACTTACAAGTAATTTGACAGTTTCCATCTTCTATATCATCATGGGTGAGGAAG
>PVHY01023515.1:6714-20962 GCA_004024945.1 Uropsilus gracilis
GATCTGTGGGCGATATGGACATATATCCTTTTCAACCCCATGAAGTGTAAAACAGAGATAGATTTCACCTACGACCAACAAATTATAGAGATCACAGAAAGATATGTACTGAACCCTTTGGTGTCTGATTGAATTCAGGAGGTTTCTCACTGAAAACACTGCCTGTTGGACTGAAAGCTATAAATCAGTAGGAATTTCAATGAAAAAAGAGTTAATAAAAAGTGGGACAAATCATGACTAAGATCTGTGAGTGATATGGACTTATATCCTTTCCTAACACATGAAGTGTAAAATAGAGAGAGATTTCCTCTATAATCATCAAAATACAGAAGGCACATAAAGACATATACTGCACCCTTTGTAGTCTGATTGAATTAAGGAGGTTTCTCTCTAAAACACTGCCTGCTGGACTGAAAAAACTAACAGCAGGAATTTGAATGAAAAAATGTTAATAACATGTGGGAGAAATCATGACATAAGATCTGTGGGTGACATTGACTTATATCCTTTTCTACACCATGATGTGTAAAACATAGATTTCATCTATGATCATCAAGGTAGAGAGAAGTCACAGAAAAATATATAATGCAATCTTAGTAGTCTGTTTCAATTCATGAGTTTTCAGACTGAAAACACTGCCTTATGGCCTGAAAGGCATAAATCCTCAGGAATTTGAATGAAAAAAGTGTTAATAAAAGTGGGTGAAATCATGACTTAATATCTGTGCGTGATATGAACTTCTATCCTTCTCTACACCATGAATGTAAAACATAGAGAGATTTCATCTATGATCATCAAAGCACAGAGAAGTCACGGAAAGATATATACTGCAATTTGTCGTCTGATTGAATTTAGGCGTTTCTCACTGAAGACAGTACCTGTTATCCTAAATGGCATAAATAAACAAGAATTTGAATGAAAAAAGGGTTAATAACAAGTGAGTGAAATCATGACTTAAGAACTGTTGGTGATATGGACTTATATCCTTTTCTACCCAATGAAGTGTAAAACATAGATTTCATCTATGATCATCAAAATACAGAGAAGTCACAGCAAGATATTTACTGCACCCTTTGTAGTCTGATTGAATTCAGGTGGTTTCTCATTGAAGACACTGCCTGTTGTTTGAAAGGTCTTAATCAGCCGGAATATGAATGTAAAAAGGGTTTTAACAAGTGGGAGAAATCATGACTTAAGATCTGTGGGTGATATGGATTTATATCCTTTTGTACTCCTGAAGTGTAAAACAGAGAGATATTTCATTTACAAACATCAAGGTAAGAGAAGATCAATAAAGATACATACTGCACCCTTTGGAGTGTTAGTGAATTCAGAAGGCTCCTGGCTGAAAACACAGCCTGCTGCCCTAAAGGCCTAAATCAGCAGGAATTTGAATGAAAAAAAGATTAATAACAAGTGGGAGAAATCATGACTTAAGATCTGTGGGCAATATGAACTTATATCCTTTTCTACCCCATGAAGTGTAAAGCATAGAGAGATTTCATCTATGATCATCAAAGTACAGAGAAGAATAAAAAGATATTTACTTCACCCTTTGAAGTCTGATTGAATTCAGGAGGTTTCTCACTGAAGATACTGCCCATTGGCCTGAATGACCTAAATCAGCAGGAATTTGAAAGAAAAAAGGGTTAATAACAGGTGGGAGAAATCATGACATAAGATCTGTGGGTGATATGAAGTTGTATCCTTTTCTAGTCCAGGAAGTTATATCCTTTTCTAGTTATATACTGTTCTAGTCTCTCTCTAAACCATAGAGAGATTTCATCTATGATCATCAACATAAAGAGATATCACAGAAAGATTTATATAGCAATCTAGGAATCTGATTGAATTCAGGAGTTTTCTCCATGAAAACTTTGCCTTATGGCATGAAAGTCTTACATCAGTAGGAATTTGAATGAGCAATTTTAATATCAAGTCGAGAAATCATGACTTAAGATCTGTGGATGCTATAGACTTATACCCTTTTCTTCTCCATGAAGTGTAAAACATAGAGAGATTTCATCTATAAACATCAACGTACAGGGATGTTCCATAAAGATATATACTGCAACCTTTGGAGTGTTACGAATTCAGAAGGTTTCTCCCTGAAAATATGCCTTTGACCTGAAAGGCCTAAATCAGCAGGAATTTGAATGGAAATGGGTTTATAACAAGTGGGAGAAATCATGACTAAGATCTGTGGGTGATATGAATTTATAACCCCTCTAACCCATTAAGTGCAAAACGTAGATTTCATTTATGATCATCAAAGTACAGAGAATTCACAGAAAGATATACATACTGCATGCACTGAATCTCATGGAATTCAGGATTTTTCTCATTGAAAACACTGCCTGTTGTACTGAAAGGCCTAAATCAGAAGGAATTTGATTGAAAAAAGTGTTAATGAAAAGTGAGAGAAACCATGTCCTAATATCTGTGGGTAATATGGACTTAAATCCTTTTGTACACCATGGAGTGTAAAACATAGATTTCACCTATTATCATCAAAGTACAGAGAAGTCACAGAATGATATATACTGCACCCTTTGGGGTCTAATTGAATTCAGAACATTTCTCCCTGAAAACACTTCCAGTTGGCCTTAAAATCCTAAATATGCAGGAAGTTGGATGAAAAAAATGTTTAATATCAAGTGTGAGAAATCATAACTTAAGATCAGTGGGTGATATGGACATATATCCTTTTCTACCCCATGAAATGAAAAACAGAGATTTCATCTATAAACATCAACTTACAGGGAAGTTCCATAAAGGTACATACAGCACCCTTTGGAGTATGATTGAATTCAGAAGGTTTCTCACTGAAAACACAGCCCTTGGCCTGAAAGTCCTAAATCAGCAGGAATTTGAATGAAAAAAGTGTTAATAAAAGTGGGAGAACTCTGACTTAATCTGTGAGTGATATGGACTTATATCCTTTTCTACCACATGAAATGTAAAACATACATTTCATCTATGATCATCAAAGTACAGAGAAGTCACAGAAAGATATGTAATGTTATCTTAGGAGTCTGATGGAATTCAGGAGTTCTCTCTGTAAATACTGCCTTATGGCATGAAAGGTTTAATCAGCAGGAATTTTAGTAAAAAAATGGTTAATAACAATTTGGAGAAATCATGATTTAAGATCTGTGGATGGGTGCTATGGAATTATATCGTTTTCTACTACAAGAAGTGTAAAACATGGAGAGATTTCATCTATACATATTAACGTACAGGGAGGTCAATAAAGATATATACTGCACCCTTTGGAATGTAATTTAATTCAAACAGTATCTCACTGAAAACACTGCTCTTGGTCTAAAAGGTCTAATTCAGCAGGAAATTGAATGAAAAATGGTTAATAACAAGTGGGAGAAATCAAGACTTAAGATATGTGGGTGATATGGACTTATATCCATTTCTAAACCATGAAGTGTAAAACATAGATTTCATCTATGATCATCAAATTAGAGAGCGGTAACAGCAAGATATATACTGCACCCTTAGTAGTCTGATTGAATTCAGGAGGTTTCTCACTGAAGACACTGCCCCTTGGCCTGAAAGGCCTAATCAGCAGGAATTTGAAAGAAAATTGGGTTAATAACAAGTGGGAGAAATCATGACATAAGATCTGTGGGTGATATGGAGTTATATCTTTTTCTACTCCAGGACATGTAACCATAGAGAGATTTCATCTATGATCATCAATGTAAAGAGAAATCACATAAAGATATATAATATAATCTTAGGGTCTGATTGAATTCACGAGTTTTCTGACTGAAAATCTGCATTATATCCTGAGGAGCATAAATCCGTAGGAATTTGAATGAAAAAAAGGGTTAATAACAAGTGGGAGAAATCATGACTTAAGATCTGTGGGTGATATGCAATTATATTCTTCTCTACACCATGAAGTATAAAACATAGAGCTATTTCATCTATGATCATCAAATTACAGATCAGTCACAGAAAGATACATAGTGTACCCTTTGTAGTCTGATTGAATTCAGGAGGTTTCTCACAGAATAGAGTACCTATTAGCCTGAATGGCCGAAAAAAGCAGTAATTTGAATGAAAAAAGTGTTAATAACAAGGGGGAGAAATGATGACTTAAGAACTGTTTGTGATATGGACTTATATCCATGTCTACCCCATGAAGTGTGAAACTTAGATTTCATCTATGATCATCAAAATACAGAGAATTCACAGAAAGATATATACTGCACCCTTTGTAGTCTGATTGAATTCAGGAGGTTTCTCATTGATGACACTGCCTGTTGTTTGAAAGGCCTAAATCAGCAGGAATTGAATGGTATAGGATTTTAACAAGTGGGAGAAATCATGACAAGATCTGTGGGTGATATGAACTTATATCCTTTTCTAGCCCATGAAGTGTAAAACATATATTTCATCTATGATCATGAAAGTACTGAGAAGTCACTGAAAGATATACTGCGCCCCTGGAGTCTAATTGAATTCAGGAGGTTTCTTCCTGAAACACATCCAGTTGGCTTCAAAGGCCTAAATCAGCAGGAATTTGAAAGGAAAAAGGGTTAATAACAGGTGGGAGAAATCATGACATAAGATCTGTGGGTGATATGGACTTATATCCTTTTTTACCCCATGAAGTGAAGAACAGAGAGAGATATCAATATGAACATCAAATATAGAGAAGTCACAGAAAGTTATATATTGCACCCTTGGAGTCTAATTGATTTCAGGAGGTTTCGACCCTGAAAACAATTCCAGTTGGCCTGAAAGGCCTAAATCAGCAGGAATTTGAATGAAAAAAGGGTTAGTAACAAGTGGGACAAATCATTACTTAAGATCTCGTGGTGTTATGGACCTATATCCTTTTCTCCCCCTGATGTGTAAAACGTAGATTTCATCTATGATCATCAAAATACACAGAAGTCACGGAATGATAGGTACTGCACCCTTTGTAGCCTGATTGAATTCAGGGGGTTTCTCACTGAAGACAATGCCTGTTGGCCTGAAAGGCCTAAATCAGCAGGAATATGAATGAAAAAAAGAGTTAATAACAGGTGGGAGAAATCATGACTAAAGATCTGTGGGTCATATGGACTTATATCCATTTCTACCCCATAAAGTGTAAAACAGAGAGAGATTTCATCTATGATCATCAAAGTATAGAGAAGTCACAGAAAGATATATACTGAACCTTTTGGAGTCTAATTGAATTCAGGAGGTTTCTGCCTGAAAACTTTTCCAGTTTGCCTGAAAAGCCTAAAATACCAGGAATATGAATGAAAAAGGGTTAATAACAAATGCAAGAAATCATGACTTAAGATTTGTGGGTGATATGGATTTATATCATTTTATACCCCATCAAGTGTAATTCTGAGAGAGATTTCATCTACAAACATCATGTACAGGGAAGTTCCTTAATTGTATATAAGCACCCTTTGGAGTGTGATTGAATTCAGGAGGTTTCTCCCTGAAAGCAATGCCTGTTACTCTGAAAGGCCTAAATCAGCAGGAATTTGAATGAAAAAAAGGGTTAAAAACAAGTGGGAGAATTCATGACTTAAGAACTGTGGGTAATATGGACTTATAACCTTTTCTACCACATGAAGTGTAAAAAGTAGATTTCATCTATGATCATCAAAGTACAGAGAAGTCACAGAAAGATATACTGCACACATTGTAGTCTGATTGAATTCAGGAGGTTTCACATTGAAAACTGAGCCTGTTGGCCTGAAAGGCCTAAAATAGTAGGAATTTGAATGCAAAAAGGGTTAAACAAATGGGACAAATCATGACCTAAGAATTTGGGTGATATGGACCTATATCCTTTTCTACTCCATGAAGTTTTAAACATAGAGAGAGTTCATCTATGATCATCAAAGTAAAGAGAAATCATGAAAGATATATACTGGACCCTTTGGAGTCTGATTGAATTCAGCAGGTTTCTCGCTGAAAACAATGCTTTTTGGCTTGAAAGGCCTAAATCAGCAGGAATTTCAAAGAAAACAGTGTTAATAGCAGGAGGAGAAATCATGCTTAAGATCTGTGGATGATATGGATAGATCCTTTTGTACCTCATAAAGTGTAAAACAGAGATATCTACTATGTTAATCAAAGGAGTGAGAAGACACATAAAAATATATATTACACACCTTGGACTCTGTTGATTTCAGGAGGTTTCTCACTGAAAACTCTGCCAGTTGGCCTGAAAGGCCTAAGTCAGCAGGAATTTGAATGAAAAAAGGGTTTAACAAGTGGGAGAAATTGTGACTTAAGATCTGTGGGTGATATGGACTTATATCCTTTTCTACAGCATGGAGTGTAAAACAGAGAGATATCGTCTATGATCATCAAATTAAAGAGAGGTTACAGGAAGTTATATACTGCACCCTTTTTATCTGACTGAATTCAGTAGGTTTCTCCATGAAAACAGTGCAGGGTGCCCTGAAAATCCTAAAGCAGCAGGAATTTGTATAAAAAATTGTTAATAACAATTGGGAGAAATCATGATAAGATATGTAGGTATTATGGACTTAATTCCTTTTCTACCCCATGAAATGAAAAACAGAGAAAGATTTCATCTATAAACATCAATGTAGAAGGAAGTTCCATATGATATATACTGCACCCTTTGGAGTGTGACTGAATTCAGGAGGTTTCTTGATGAAAGCTCTGGCTGTTGCTCTGAAAAGACTAAATCAGCTGGAATTTGAATGAAAAAATGGTTAATAACAAGTGGGAGAAATCATGACTTAATCTGTAGGTGACATGGACTTATATCCTTTTCTACCCCATGAAGTTTAAAACATACAGAGATGTCATCTATGATCCTCAAAGTACAGAGAAGTCACAGAAGGATATATACTGCACCCTTTGGAGTCTGAATGAATTCAGGAGGTTTCTCCATGAAAACACTGTTATTGGCGTGAAAAGGCTAAATCAGCAGGAATATGAATGAAAAAAAGAGTTAATAACAGGTGGGAGAAATCATGACTAAAGATCTGTGGGTCATATGGACTTATATCCATTTCTACCCCATAAAGTGTAAAACATAGAGAGATTTCATCTATCATCATCAAATACAGAGAAGTCACAGTAAGATGTATACTGCACCTTTTGGAGTCTGATAGAATTCAGGAGGTTTCTCGCTGAAAACACTGCATGTTGGCCTATTGATCCTAAATCAGTAGGAAATTGAATGAAAAAAGGTTTAATAACAATTGGGAGAAGTCATTGACACAGGGTAAAAAGAAGACTTTCTGACTTTAACTTTAACTGTTTACACCTATCTGCCTGCTTCTCTCTACAAAACTGACTACACACTCTTCATTAGCATTTTCACTGATCACCTTTACCATTGATATGCATACATCAGCTACCAGCTTCTCTCTGCTTTCTTTCCCTCTTTCAGACCTAAAAAGAAAATCTTTAAAACACAGTTGAAACTTTCCACTCGTGGGTTCTTACCACCATCGCCAGCCTTCTCAACCAAAATACCAAACCAATGCAAGACTATCAGTGAGTATAAGAGTAATTTATTTCTAACAAAGTGATTTTCTAATTACTACAAAAGAAAACATGTAAGACTCAGATTACTTTAACATTGTCTGAAACCTTTCTCAGCATTGTCCAAAGTCCTTTTCCTAGATTGCCCAAATATCCTCAGTCTCTCAGTCCTGATCATCTCACCAATGTCCAGACAGAGTCCTTCACCAGATACTTGAAGACATGTTCCTTTGACTGCTCCTCCTTGTCTTCCACACTGTCTTCATGTTGAATCCTTCAGGTAGAAGGAACTCCATGGTGACGAAACAGCAAAGTTCCCGTTCTTCTCAGGCCTAACTTTTGCATGGCCTCTTTCAGACACAAATCAAACTCAGCCAAACAAACACCCACATGGAGTTCAAATCTGCAAACTCCTAAAATGCATTCAACATATGCTGCAGCCTGGGCCAGCCAAGAGTTGCAGGCCCCCGGTGGCCACATGGCCAAGCTCACATGGCTCACATCTTACAAGATGGCCGATTCCCATCTCTCCTCCACTGAACCTCTCTCTATCCAGTCTCCATATTTGAATCTCCAATCTGAATCGAATCCTGAATCGAATCCTTCTCTTTGTTTGCACACTCTTTACATACCCTCATTTCCCGCCTTCGAGGAAACCTGATTCACCTTACCATTTCACTTCTTTCTCCTCCTGCATCTCCATGAAGGGATATATCAGCCAAGGATATTCTCCCATTTTAGCATACCTGTCCTTGAAATCTGCAATCTTAAAAAGGAGACAATGGGGGGGGCATACCCTATCATCATGACTTAAGATCTGTGGGTGATACGGACTTATAAACTTTTCTACCCCATGAAGTATAAAACATGGAGTGATATCATCTTTGATCATCAAAGTACAGAGAAGTCACAGAAAGATATATACTGCACCCTTTGGAGTGTGATTGAATTCAGGAGCTTTATCGTTTAAACATGCCTTTTGGCCTGAAAGGCCAAAATCAGCAGGAATTTGAATGAAAAAAGGATTAATAACAAGTGGGAGAAATCATGACTTAAGATTTGTTGTATTATGGACTTATATTCTTTCCTACCTCATGAGGTATAAAACATAGAGAGATTTCACGTATGATCATCAAAATACAGAGAAGTCAAAGAAATATATAGATACAGCACCATTTACAGTCTGATTAATCAGGAGGTTTCTCACTGAAAATACTGCCTTTTGGCCTGAAAAGCCTAAATCAGCAGAAATTTGAATGAAAAAAGGGATAATAATAAGAGGGAGAATTAATGACTTAAGAACTGTGGGTGATATGGACTTATATCCTTTTCTACTCCATGAAGTGTAAACCATAGAAAGATTTCATCATGATCATCAAAGTACAGAGAAGTCACAGAAAGATATATACTGCACCCTATGGAGACTGAATGAATTCCAGAGGTTTGTCACTGGAAAAAATGCCAGGTGGCCTGAAAGGTCTAATCAGTAGGAATTTGAATGAAAAAAGTGTTCATAACAAGTGGGAGAAATCAGGACTTAAGATCTCTGGATGATATGGACTTATATCATTTTCTACCCCATGAACTGTAAAACATAGATTTCATCTATGATCATCAAAGTACAGAAAGTCACAGATTGATATGTACTGCAACCTTTGTAGTCTGATTGAATTCAGGAGGTTTCTCACTGAAGACACTGTCCGTTGGCCTGAAAGGCTTAAATCAGCAGCGACTTGAAAGAAAAAAGGGTTAATAACAAGTGGGAGAAATCATGACATAATATCTGTGGGTGATATGGAGTTATATCTTTTTCTACTGGAGTAACACTCCCTGGAGGGAGTGTAAACCATAGAGAGATTTTATCTATGATCATCAAAGTAAAGAGTAATCACATAAAGATATATAATGCAATCTTAGGGTTTGAATGAATTCACGAGTTTTCCGACTGCAAGCATTGCCTAATGACCTGAAATGCATAAATCCGCAAGAATTTGAATGAAAAAGAGGGTTAATAACAAGAGGGAGAAATCATGACTTAATATCTCTGGGTGATATGAACTTATATCCTTCACTACACCATGAAGTGTAAAACGTAGAGAGATTTCATCTATGATCATCAAATTACAGAGTAGTTACAGAAAGATATATACTGCACACTTTGTAGTCTGATTGAATTCAGGAGGTTTCTCAAGGAAGACTGTACCTGTTAGCCTGAATGGCCTAAATAAGCAGGAATTTGAATGAAAAAAGTGTTAATAACAGCTGGGTGAAATCATGACTTATTGAATTCAGAATTTTTCTACCTGTAAACACTGTCTTATTGACTTAAAGGCTTAGAAAAGAGGAATTTGAATGAATAAAGTGTTAACAACAAGTGGGGAAAATCATGAGTTAAGATGTGTGGGTTATATGGAGTTATGTCCTTTTTTACTCCATGAAGTGAAAATCATAGAGAGATTTCACCTTTGATCATCAAAGTAAAGAGAAGTCGCAGAAAGATATCTACTGTACCCTTTGGAATTGGATGAATTCAAGATGATTCTCGCTGAAAGCACTGCCTGTTGGCCTGAAATGCCTAAATCAGCAGGCATTTGAATGAAAAAAGGATTAATAACAATGGGAGAAATTATGACTTAAGATCTGTGGGTGATAGGGACTTATATCTTTTTCTACTCCATGAAGTGTAAAACATGGATTTTATCTATGATCATCAAAGTAAAGAGAATTCACAGAAAGATATATGCTGCACACTTTGGAGTCTAATTGAATTCAGGAGGTTTCTGACTGAAAACATTTCCAGTTGGCCTGAAAAGCCTAAAATACCAGGAATTTGAATGAAAAAGGGTTAAAAACAAATGCGAGAAATCATGACTTAAAATATGTGGGTGACAAGGATTTATGTCCTTTCTACTTGATGAAGTGTAAAACATAGTTTTCAACTATGATCATCAAAGAATAGGGAAGTCATAGAAATATATATAATGCACTGTTTGAAGTCTGATTGAAATCAGGAGGTTTCTTGATGAAAACAATGTCTGTTGAACTGAAAGTCCTAAATCAGCAGGAATTTTAATGAAAAAAGGGTTAATAACAAGTGGGAGAAATCATGACTAAAGATCTGTGGGTGATATGGACTAATATCCTTCTCTACCCCATTTTGTAAAACATAGAGAGATTTCATCTATGATCATCAGTACAGAGAAGTCACAGAAAGATATATACTCTACCCTTTGTTGTGTGATTGAATTCAGGAGGTTTCTTGCTGAACAAACTGCCTGTTGGCCTGAAAGGCATATGACTGCAGGAATTTGAATGAAAAAAGGGTTAATTCAAGTGGGAGATATCATGAATTAAGATCTGTGAGTAACATGGACTTATATACTTTTCTACTCCATGGAGTGTAAAACATAGAGAGATTTCATCTATGATCATCAAAGAACAGAGTCATAACAGAAAGATATATACTGCACCTTCGGTTTAGTAATAAGTGCTAGAAATCATGAAACATAAGTGCTGGATGTGAGATGACCATTTTCTACTCTCCTCCCTAAAGTGTACAACATGAAGAGAATTCTTCTCTAAACATCAAAGAACAGACAAGTTGAAGCAAGATATATAGTTCTCCTGAGGAGCCTGCTTCGTTTCAGCAGCATTCTCGCTGAATGTGCTGGCAGTTCGCATGAAAGGCCGAAATCCTCAGCATTTTGTATGAAAACTAGGGTTTGTAATAAGTGCTAGAAGTCATGAAACTTAAGAAGTAAAGGTGAGATGGACTTGTATTCCCTTCTACTCCTTGAAGGGTACAACAGACAGGGATTTCATCTCTATACATCAAAGTACAGAGAAATTGCAGTAAGATATAAAGTTCTCCTTAGGAGCCTGCTTTGTTTCAGCAGTGTTCTCACTGAATATGCTGGCAGTTCACCTGAAAGGATGAAATCCTCAGGATTTTCAAAAAAAACAAGGGTTTCTAATAAGGGCTAGACATCATGAAGCTTACAGGTGGGAGTTGAACTGGTATTCACAACTACACCTTGAAGTGTACAACATAGAGAGAATTGATCCCCAAAAACAAAGTATAGAGACATTACAATAAGATATAAAATTCTTCTTTGGAGTGTGTGTGAATACAGGAGCATTGGAGATGAAAACAGCCAGTTCACCAGAAAAGCCGAAATCCGCATATATTGAATGAAAATATGGGTTTGAAATAAGTGCTCCAAATCATGAATCTTAAGAACTGCAAGTGAGATGGACTGGTATTCTATTCCCCTGCTTGATTTGTACAACATGGAGAGAAATGATCCCTACACAAGAAAGTACAAAGAAGTTACATTAAGATATAAACTGCTCCTTAGGAGCCTGCTCGTCTTATCAGCGTTCACGCTGAACATGCTGTCAGTTCGCCTGAAAGGCCGAAATCCTCAAGAGTTTGAATGAAAACAAGGGTTTGTAATAAGTGTTAGATATCATGAAACCTAAGAGGTAGAGGTGAGGTGAATTGCTATTCTCTTCTACTCCTTAAAGCATACACACACAGGTATTTCATCTCTATACATCAATGTACAGAGATTTACAGTAAGATATAAACTTCTCCTTTGGAGTCTGTTTGAATTCAGGAGCGTTCTTGCTGAAAACGCTGGCCACTAGCGTGAAAGAACAAAAGCCTCAGTATTTTGAAAGAAACCTCGGTTAAAAAGAAGTGCTAGAAATCATAAAGAATAAGTGCTGGATGTGAGATGGACTCATTTTCTACTCTGTTCCCTAAAGTGTACAACATCAAGATAATTCATCTCTAAATATCAAAGGACAGACAAGTTGCAGTAAGATATAAAGTTCTCCTTAGGAGCCTGCTTTGTTTCAGCAGCATTCTCGCTGAATATGCTGGCAGTTCTCCTGAAAGGCCGAAACCCTAAGTATTTTCAATGAAAACAGTGTTTGTAATAATTGCTAGACATATAATAAGCTCCTTTGATGTTTTTGGATTCAGGAGCGTTCTGGCTGAAAAAAAATTGGAAGTTCACCCTAAAGGACGACACATGCAGGAATTTGAGTGAAATAAGTGTTAATATCAAGTGCTAGATCATCATGAATTAAGAACTGGAGGTGAGATGAACTTATATCCTTTTCTACTCCATGAAGTGTAAAACATAGAGAGATTTCACCTATGATCATCAAAATACAGGGAATTTCCATAAAGATATAAAATGCACCCTTTGGGCCCATCTTGCCCACACCCAGATTAGTTAGCTGCTGGAGGTCACCCGCACTGGTTCCAGGCACCTGGGAGGGGCACCCTGACCATGCCGCCACCTCCGCCATCCCTGGGTGCCAACCCCGCTGCCAGGCTCCTCTGGAAACCCGCCCACCTTGCCCACACTCATGTTAGTTAGCTGCTGGAGGTCACCCGCGCCAGTTCCAGGTCCCCTCACATTGCCACCACCTCTGCCATCCCTGGGAGCCAACCCCCGCCACAAGATTCCTCTGGAAACCCGCCCACCTTGCCCACGCCCAGGTTTGTTAGCTGCTGGAGGTCACCTGCACCGGTTCCAGGCCCCTGGGAGGGACCCCCTCGCCATGCCTCCACCTCCGCCATCCCTGGGAGACAACCCCCGCTGCCAGGATCCTCTGGAAACCCACACACCTTGCCCATGCCAGGTTAGCTGCTGGAGGTCACTGGCACCGGCTCCGATGCTGCGCCAGTGCAAATTACAAAACTAAACTAAAGTACAGATCTACTTTCAACCTGGAAAACACTCCCATCAACAGGCCAACCAACAAGATCCATGGTTATTCAATATGTAGAACAGTTAGAAAGCAAAACACAGTAAGGAGAAAAAATTTAAACATGCAAGCAAGCCCTACAGGTAGTAATCCATCGCCAACAAAGAAAGGACAATCCCCAGAAAACATCAAAGAAATGATTTGCATCTCAGAAATAGATTCCTCTATCAACATGTTAAATGCACTCCAACTATTAAGAGAAGAATTAGAAAAATAGGACAACAGTATGATAGAAGCATTTACTGCACTAAGGGAGGAAGTAGAAACATATAAAAAAGAAAGCATCAATATGTATAACCTAATCAATGAACTAAAGCATGAAAATTAATCCCTAAAATTGAAATTGAAAGAGACTCAAGATTTAAAGGTTACAATAGATGAGCTCAAAAATGCACAGAAAAGCCACGGCAGAAGAATAGATGAAATAGAGGAACCAATCAGCACACCTGAAGATACAGAAACAGAGAGGACAAAGAAAGAAAAAGAGAGAGAGAAACAAACTAGGAGGACTGAAGACAAGCATAGAGATATGTCAGATTCCTTAAAGAAAAGAAACATAAGAGTAATAGGAATCCCAGAAGGAGAGGAGAGAGTTATGGGAACTGAAAGGCTGTTCAACATAATAATAGAGGAGAACTTCCCCAATCTGAAGAAAGCAATGAAAATAGACATACAGGAAGCCAAAAGGACACCAAACTACTTTAATGAAAGAAAAGCCACAGCGAGAAATATCATGGTAAAACCTCCTAGAACCCAAGATAAGGAAAAAAATAATGAGAATGGCTAGAGAAAAGAAACAGATAACCTACAAAGGAAAATCCATTAGACTGACCTCAGATTTTTCTGAAGAGACACTCCAGGCAAGGAGAGAATGGAGTCACATCTACAAAAAACTCCAAGAAAAAATGTGCCAGCCAAGAATACTCTACCCTGCAAAGCTATCCTTCTTCTACGAAGGAAAAAT
>PVHY01023516.1:0-20864 GCA_004024945.1 Uropsilus gracilis
GTCTTACTACTGCTCGTGCAGGTTGAGACAAACCTGATGAGTTTAAATGGTCAGTCACTCCTGTTTGTGAATTTAGTTAAGTTTTCTGCTTTGTTTTCATACCTGATTTCAAGAATACATTTTGAGATTTCATATTGAGTCTTCAAAAAATTATAAAGGTATTCCAATATAGTACTTGTTAAAAATATCTTGATGCTTATTTAAAATTACCAGCCCTCAAAGTAATAGTTTTCTTTAGGCAAAATTTTAATGATGAAGAACTCTAAGAATCAACTTATCCTGCAGTGTTCCTATAATGTGATAGATGTAATACTTTTTGTTAGGGTGTTATATCATACCATGATGTTCTGTCTCTAATGGATTAGAATACATTAAATGCTGCATATGTCATTGTATCACAGGAATTGTCAACTTAACACTCTGGGTATTTTGTGATGGTTAATTCTTTGGTGGGAGTTGTGGACACTTAGAAATTTTGCTAGAATTCCTGGCCTGTATTCATTAAATGCCAGTACCATCTCCCTAGTGGTCACAAATGTAAACATTCAGATATTATTAAGTGCCCCCCAGGGGTACAAGTTTACTTTCTATAGAGAACTGCTGCTGTAATGTATTCTGTCTGTGCAAGTGATTGTTGAAAGCTGAAGGTTCAGGACCATTCCCCCTTAATTTAAGTATTAACTCTAACTTCTGGAAAGATAAAGTCAGAATGAAGCTTCCAGATGTTACCTAAATGCAGATTTAGTGATATTAGTCATTTTATCTGCTTTTAGGGTGAAAAAAAAATCTTTGCAAGACAGAAATTCTCTGGCTAAGCTATAAAAAGCTATCCCTTGTGATTTAGGAATGGCCAACATTTCTGAAGATGTCAGAACTACAACAGGTGGGAGACTTATGAAGGAAAACCTTCATTTGGTAAATTTAAGTGGAAAGCAAAATTTAGTTGAAATTGTTACAGGATTATAGTGGGTTTTGAATAAGGCGTTAATGTAGCATACACCATTAGCAGAGCTGATGTGTTATGCATTGGTAGTAACATTGGAAAGGAAGCATGCAGCCGGGAAGTAGAAGCTACTTCCCTTTTGCTTTAGTATTGCAAATTTCAGGAAGGACTTGGCAATATTAGGAATGAGCTGACTTTCTGACTGTAGTATTTCAAGGTCCTGGTGAACAAAGTTTAGATTGATTATGCCAGGATGTGGTTGATGGCTCCTTTATCAGGATTCATAGTTTTCTTTCAGGAGCATAGAAGTGGGGTGAGAAAAGAAAAGCAAGGCTTTTGTGGTGTGTGGGATCGACAGGACTCTGGTCAGAAAGGGAGGGGGAATAAAGAAAAGAGATAAAAAGAAACATTTGTGAGAAACCAGGAATTGGACATTTTGGGAAGAGCAAGGGTCTGGCTGTTGCCACTGGGGCAACAGCTTAGGTAGCTTGGAAGAGTCTGCATTTGACCTATCAGCACTGGCCTGGGTTGGTAAGCGATCTGCCATTCTGGGGGCAGCCACGGGACCCATTTGCAGAGCAGCTCTGGGTTGCAGCAGGACAGGAAAATGGAGAATGTGAGGTTTGCTGCAAACAGGCAATTGTTTGGAGTGGAGCAGTTGAACGTATGCACCTCAGCATGTGTAGGCTGATGGTATGTGCTAAAGGAGTCTAAAGGTTTTTGATACCAGGGCACTTACTTCCACTGGGTGGCTTCATTAACACTGCTGATACACTGGTAAACTGGGAAGAAGTCTGGAATTGGCATAGTTGATATAGACATTTGATAAACAGCTCCTTTCTTGTGGCTACAGACTTGCAAATTTCAAAGAGAACTGGTTTGTACTTTGATCAACATACCTACCTGATTGACAGGAACTGCCCCCACCCATCCACTCCCCCCACCTCCACCCAGAGTCCTCTTGGCATGAAGACTTGGCAAGAAGTAGATAAATATCAGTTGAAAACAAAGAACAGGATCAGTCATTTTGGCGTTAGGATTCTGGGAGAGAGAATGTGACCCTTGGACAAGTAGCCTGGCGATAGGCCTTTTGCCTGTACACTCATGGTTTTTAGTGTGCCTGTTGAAAGCTAAAGAGTTTGGAGGCTTGGTGGAGAGGCCCTGTGAGCTAGCCCGGAATAAATGAATTCCGCAGGTTCCTGTACTTGTTTGTCTACTGCCTAAAACCTAGATAAAGCCAAAAGGAGAAGAAGAAGAAGAAATCGCACCTTTATCTGCTTGGAGCAGTTGAAAGATGCCAAGAAGGATGTTTTGTCTGAAACACATGTTGAACTCTGATTGGACATTGGGTGAGATGAGCAGGGATTAAATGACTGAGGGTTTTTGTTTGTTTGTTTGTTTGTTTGTTTGTTTGTTTGACAATGGGATAATCAGGGTTTTCTTTCATGCTTCTTTTTTCGTAGGAAATAATTAGATTATCACTTTGTTAGAAATAAATAGTTGTTTTCACTTTAAGAATTTGTTTTGACTTTATAAATGATGGTAAAGGGGGCTATAGATGATAAGAACCTGCAATTTTGAATAACTGTAGGCTGCAGGAGCTAAAAAAAAAAAGGTAAATTGTGGCAAGTTAGAGAGTTTTAAATTGCAGTTTCTGATTTTTTTTTCTTTTTAGTGGTGGTTACAATCTGCATAACAAAGGTGACTGATCCTTGAGAAAGGCGTTCACTTGCAGGAGGCTAGGGTCTGAGTCTACCTGGGAGAAGCAGGCAGATGATTCTTTTGAGGTTTATAAAGTTGGAAAGCCTCCCTTGCCTGATAACATTTGGAGATTTGAACTTTGTGTTGGAGCCTGTTTTATCTAGTTTGATTTAAACATCTCTGGAGACACTATGAGAGAGACTTGAAAAGATGGACCTGGTGTTGGTTCCTGTTTTACTTTGGAGCTTTTCTGCTGCCTAAAGTTGAGATGGAAATAGAAAGAGAAGAGGAACCCTGTGTCTTGAACAACCTGTTTGGAGGAAGCTGGGACAAACATGTGGTGGGTTAACTGGGTTTTACATGCTTACCTTATTGTACATATGGTGAGGTAGCCAGAGTTTAATTGTTTACTTTGTAATAGTTTGATGACTTTAAGAACTTGGTCTGACTTTGGGATTACATAAAAGGTTGGAGACAGAAAAGAGTCCTGGGGCAAACCAGGGGCAAGTCTAAGAAATAATGTAATTTTTTTTCTTTCTCTAGTTTGGGACAAAAAGGGCCCGGGGGCAAACATGTAGCAGGTCTCTAAGTGATAAAGGTAACTTTTATGTGAAAGTTTAGGGCTAGTAAAAGTTTTTGCCCTTTATTTTCCCCATCAAAATTAAAAAGGTAAAGGTTTTTCCCTGGCTTAAAAAGCTGGCAAAGGATTGTAGTGGAAGCCTTGCCCCCTTCTCACAGCAAAACAGTTATTCCTGAAGTCATGTCATGATTTACAGTAGAGTGGCAATTCTGGAAGTATAAATAGCCAGTGTTCTGATTTTTGTTGTTGTTGTTCTGACAATTTTTATACCTGGTCATTAGCAACTAATGAAAACCTCTACGGAATTTGGAAACTATTCCTCTCTCATTTCTGTCAGAATTTCACTGTCAGTGCTGATCAGCTTCACTGAACATTTGGTGTCCCATTTTCATTCTGCCTGTTAGTCTTTTCATTAGATCAGAACTTTCTTTCATTACTCAAGGACAAGATCCCCGACCTTACTCTCATTTGTTTTGCAACCACAACATTGAAAATAGGCTTCCTTCATATGCTCTAAATGCTGCTCTCAGCAAGTCATCCCTCTAGAAATACCTAGTTTTTTGTTTTCCCTATAATTACAGAAGCTGCTTATAAGACTTCTACTTTGATGACTTTGATGAAGGATGAATTGTTAGATTTAGGATTAATCTATAAATAAGGTGTTGACAACACTTCTTGAAAGCCATTTTACAGATGACAAAGGTGAAGCACTGATGTGTTAAGTATCTTGTTCATATTACAAACTTATAGGAACAGTTACAGTTTTAATACAGAGCTGTGTGATCCTAAAATCTGTGTGGCACAATCAAAGACATACTTATAGCCCTCACTTCATGGTTCAATATATTCACAGGCTGTAGGAATTTTGATATAGGTACCTTTGGGAGGTCGTTACCCAACCCATGACACAAATAGTTTCCAGATACTAATGTTGCCCTTTCAGTATCTATCTCATAGCCCTAAAACTCTCAGTAAGGAGATGGACTGGACTGACACAAAACAAAAGAGTGTTAGGGACAGAGGACAGACATTCTCCCACTCTGTGTCACACTTCAGAAGCACAGGAATCAATGCTTCCAGGAGAACAGTCCTTACAGCTTCTATTTTCAAACACCGTATTCTCTTTCCCACTCACTATATTTCATCCCTGCAGTAAGTAGGCCACATGAAACTTCCCCCTGGTGGACCCTCATTCTGAAATGAAACATAGGTACTTGGGTACCTATGTACAGTCAGGGAGGGTGGGGGCATGAACCCCGGGGATTACAAAGATGTGAAATTTATATATAAATAAATTATTTAATTAAAAAATAAAAGAAAATGAATGGTCATGGTTTAAAAAATGCTTTTGAAAATTATCTAATTTAATATCATGCACATAGGTACTTGGGTATATTCACCCTTCATTACCAACATGCCATGATCTTAGCTCAGGTCAGTGTCTTCCTGATGCAATTCACTTATTTAAGAGTTCACCAAACCATTCTAGTTTATTTCTAAAGTACTAATACATAAAAGGTACTCTAAATCTAATTGAAAGGAAAAATCATGATGTATTCTATTCCAGCTCGTCACCTCCCAAGATTTGGGAAACATGTGAAACTTGCTTTCTTCTTGATGGCATGAAATTAATGAATTCAGACTCTATTCACAATATATAAAGAACGGGGCTCCAATCTGGATGTCTAAAGGAAGTCACTGAAAAGGGGAGATCCCATGATAAGAATAGCACCCTGCTTGCTAGCAAGTCATAAGGGCTCCAAAGTGGTTACTTTGAAACCATGAGTGATACCTACCACCTAAGGTACACTAGTAAGAATGGCCCACATTCAAAAAACAGGCAACAAGGAGTGCTGGCAGAGATGTGGAGAGAAAAGAACACTCTTATACTGCTGGTGGGAATGTAAACTGGTCCAGCCACTATGGAAAGCTGTGTGAAGGACCCTCAAATTAATGAAAATAGAACTACCATTTGACCCAGCAAATGCTCTCTTGGGAGTCTACCCAAAGGAGACCTCAATGCTTGTACAAAGGGACACCTATGCTCAGATGTTTACTGTAGCACTAATTATAATTGCAAAGTCATGGAAGCAAGCTAAATGTCCCAAGACAGATGACTGGATGAAAAAGATGTGATATATATATATATATAATACACAATGGAATATTACTCATCAATTAAAAACAACAAATTGAATGCTTTTATGATAACATGGATGTGCTTAGAAGAAATCATATTAGCAGAAATGAGTCAAAAAGGAAAAGACAGAAACCAAGTGGTTACACTATTACATGGGTCATACGAAAAATAAACAAAAAGCCATGAGGAAAATCCAAAACAAGCTAACAACCAAATTGAAATACACAACTTGGGGGGGGTGGCGGGAGAGGGTGGGAACAGTCAGGGAGGGTGGGGGTGTGAACCCCGGGGATTACAAAGATGTGAAATTTATATATAAATAAATTATTTAATTAAAAAATAAAAGAAAATGAATGTCATGGTTTAAAAAATGCTTTTGAAAATCATCTAATTTAATATCATCAGGCTTATTACATTGCCATTACAAATGAGGTTCCTTAGATAATGAAAAAAGGGAAGCAGAAACTTCATTAGTCAACATAGGAATAAAGCTGAGGAATGTTTCTTAAGAATAAAAAGAGCCAGGCACAGAAACTCCATTCTACTCAAGCCCACCATCAGTGTGCAAATCTTACTCCTCATGAACTACCTAAAGGTCCTAGAAGTATTCCAAAATAAAATCTTACCCTTTCCTTAAAAAAAAAAAGAAATAAAGAAAGAAAAAAGGGAAAAAAGAAAAAGAATGAAACAAAACAAAGTGGTTGCTTTGAGTCTTGCTCTCCTGAATTATCTCCCCAGAACTCAAAGTTTCGCACGTGACCCTATGTACTGATTCTCAATTTGCACTAACCTATATTGTTACTGACATTTTTTGTTGCATTGATATCACTGTCAACTTTTAATATTAGTGGAATTCTATTCACAATTTTTGGTTATTTGTTTTCATTTGTGGGGTTTCAAAGAGAATGGAGATTTAAATAGGCATTGTCCTCACCTTTCTTAAAGTTCTCTTCAACTTCCAATTCAGTTTCTACTTTTAAATATCATTTTGAACATTTTCCCTGAATTAAAATGCCAACACTGCTTTTAATAAATGTTATATTAAAACCTAACTCAGTGCCCATAATAAAAGAGAATATTTGTCAGCTCATTTATTTAACCTAGATAATCAACTTTTTTTTTTTCTTGTGGGGAGGGAGGGGTCTTTAAAATTCCATACCAGTCAAATACCATGATTCTATCAGAATTTTTTTTTTAACTTCTTGGTTCAAATGAAGTGATTTGATTCTTTTTAGCTGGTACTTACTTCTTTTTAAAATTCTTGAATTACTTCTCAGGTAACAAAGTGAAATGATGATATGATTTTCTCCTGTGTTTTCCTTAAACGACTTAATCACTTGGCCCATTTCTGATTGTTTTGCCTATACCATCTTATCCCAGTGAAAATAAACCCATTATAAATCTGAGAATTTCAGGAGGTGAATTGCTTTGAATATTTTCAACAATATAAACTGAAAAGAATACAGAATATCTGACACTATAAACTTAACTCTTTTCAGGAGAAAATATGGCTACAACATTTTATAGTAGATATCGGTTTGATATCTACTATACAAGTCACTACAAGAGTTATATGTGCTGATCAAAACAAAATCTTTGCTTTTTTAGGACAGGACACAAAAGTGTGGGAGGATTTCAAGATTACTGGTCACTATTTGCCTTTGACCACATTACCATTACTGAAAAATGAGATCATTTTAGTTAACCTTTCGGTTGCCTAGTTGACAAGAACAGTCACCCATTCTGACAGTTAATCAGGTATAAACTGAAGACTCTTCTCTGTATCTGGTCTAGTAAACTCTTGATTGGGGTCCTGGAGGTTGATCATCACAACCATGAGTCCCCAGGTCAGCGTTCCCTTAACTCCTTGAATCTTGAAATATGTTTGCCTCACTGTCTCTGTTACTATTCCCCTCACCCCCACCTTGTGCAGGAAAGGTGAGTGCTAACGCTATTGTGTGCTTTTGTTGCCATGGTGAAGAAAATAGTACAATTCTACAGTTAATAAAGAGTATCAGGATGAGGAAGCTATTTCTTCCAAGCGCACATGATTTTCATTTCATTAGAGTGGAACGAAGGCACATTGACAGGCCAGTTGAAGAAAAATCTTCCATTAGATGTAGTTGCTAATGGCATGCTATTCACTCAGAATACAGTCTTTTCCTTTGAGAAATTATTTGAAATGCTTGCACTAGTGCAATGTTTTAAAAGGGCTTCATGTGGTCATATTTTTCCCCCAACTGAAAAGGAATTGCCATTCTACAGATTTCCATTTTGAAAAATGAACAGTCACAGAGAAACATTGTTGTAGAGGGCCTTATTAATTCAAGTTTTGAAGAAATGATTTGTGGCTTTTCTAAAGGAAATGTCTTCATTTAGTGATCCCGCCTAAACTTGGGTGCGGAAAGCATAAAGGACCCTTCATTTTATGACATGTACAAAGAGTGAAGCATTTTTTAGCATTTATTTGGTTCTGTTCAGGAAAATTCTTCCATGCTTTCTGTTCCACTTTTTCCCTTCCTCAATCTGGCTCCTGCTGCTCCCCTACCTTCTTTCTGCACATGTAGTTTGAGAAGTGACAAATGTTTCAGGAGCTATTACTGAAAGAAATAAAATAAAAGAAATAAAATAAAATAAAATAAAAGAAATAAAAGCTAAGCTAAGAAGATGCATTGAAAGCTTTTGCCCACAAATTTTTGGTTGCTAAGAAGTGGTAAGCTGAAACTGGGCAGTGAAATTCAAAGTAGCACGGCTGAACTTTATGGAACACATAGGCTTCACACTATCTTTCATAAAAACAGATCTCCTTATGACAGTAATTTTCTGCTCAGTCAAGTCCAGTTCATTCAATGAAACAAACTTCGGTGAGCATTCCATTGTCTCAACAAAGAAAAATTAGAAAAGCAATTTTTAAAAATCTAAATTGAATGGATGGTTGGGTATGGTGGCTCATGCCTATAAGCGGCAGTCTAGGAAGTCGCAGTACGGACCAGGGATCTCAGTTAGAGTCCCTCCGGGGGCACCGGGGCACGGGAGACATAGTTCAAAAAAATATAGCTGGGCGTGGTGGCACGCACCTGTAATCCAAGCTACCTGGGAAGCTGAGGCTGAGAATTACTTGAGTCTGTGGTACCCCGGGCAATGTGAGACTGCGGTTCCACAGGCAAAAATAGCAAGACCTAGTCTCAAAAAAAAAAAAAAAAAAATCTAAATTGGAGAGAAGTGAGAATATTTAAAAATAGCCAATTTCTAATTTGAACCCCTTTGTTTGGACACTAGATATTTCCTGAACTCAGATTCTTAGAATTGCCACTAAAATATAATCAAAGATTAAAGTGACGTATTATAGTCTGCTGATAGAAAACACAAAGGTATATTTTATAAGGATTCTTCTATCTGAAAAAGGTTCAAGTGATAGGAAAAAGGAAGTTGAACACAGAAAGATTTCTATAGAGTAAAGGAAGTTATAGTCTAAAACAGAAAGCAGACATTTTGTCAAGATAATTTTTTTTTTAAGAATAGTTACAGTTGGATGGATGTGTGGAAAGTAGAAGAATTAACAATTTAGAGTGCACACACTGTGCTATGCACTTAACTTTACATAATTCATCCTCTGTAATCCTTCTCTATGTCAACCCAAAGAGGTGGGAGACAATGTGTATATGTTCAAGTGAAGAGAGAAGTTATTTTCTCGTGATCCCAGAATAGCATGACCCTTAAAGTCAGTTCCATGGGATCCTATATCTTACTGTCTGCTTCCTGCTGATAAGAGAAACAAATTTGGATAAAGGGTCAGGTTGAAGAGAAGTTGCAAAGAGAATAAATTGGTGAATTTTGCCTGGCCAGTTTAGTTTTATCATTTTTTTATAAAACAAAGCAATATAGTGATGTACACATAACCAAGGTGTTAAAAATTTTCACTTGGGTGATATAAGTATTTTTAAAACAGCTTTATATTAATGGATACACAATATTGGACATTAAGTGGTGGATTGAATGTAGCATGCATATGTGGATATTGAATTAAAATGTTGCACACCTGAAACTTATATAATGTCATAATATAGTATCATTTCAATTAAAAAAAAACACAAACGCAAATACAAATCCAGTACCAATCTGAACCATTTTAAAGATCACATCAAGCATGATAAAAAAATTTGAACTTTAAAATAAAGGAAATGGGAGATATGGTCACTGGAACTTAAGAATATAAACCACAAGTTTTGAGCCCTGTCAAACTAATAAATGTATATACATTTGAGGTTTGTACAATGAAACACCACATGCATACATATCAATACAGTACTTTGCTGATAAAACTCAAGACCTGATGGATGACAGGTCTGAAACTCTTTGAATACCATGTCCACTGAATTCTACAGCAGCTGACCACAGTACAGTAGATTTGAGCTACAGCATAAAGACTATATATAAAGGCGAATTTGTTTCAGACAGCATGCCATCTAATTAGAAATAGGCTAATTTGGGGAAGAGGAGGTGGGGAAACATTAGTTTTTAGTAAAACTATATTCCAGAATAAAGATAAGTAATGGCTTATTATCTTACTTCTAGAATGTTTCTATAAGATTGAATTCCTTCTTTAATTTATTCTTTCATTGAATATTGTATGAAAATAGTTTACTAAGCATTATGTGGGGTACAGTGTGAGGAAATTTATTTGATACTAGGTCTCAGGGACCACAGAATCAAAGACATACTGATACAGGGTAGTGATGCAGTTAAAAATTGTATGGGTGCCAGAATGCCCTGGTGGGCAGAGTCTGAGAAAAAGACCCCCATGGGAGAAAATGGGAAGTGGAAAAAGGGGGGATAAAAGGAGAGGCAGAGGAGAGACAAGAATGGTGGACTGAAAGAACAGGCCTACGTGGCCTGGCTAGGGCAAGTTCCCTGGAAGAGTGAGCTGGTGGTGGCAAGGAGCCACATGGTGGGAGAGTGGCCTGCAGAGATGTAGCCAGTGTGGAGTCAGATGCCAGAACAGCAGGCCGGGGGTGACCAGGGGTGGCTGAGGGCAAGCCTGGTGAATGTGACCAGATGCTGCCGAAGGCAGGCCTGGTAAAGGAAGCATGTGGAATTTCAGCAAGGTGGCATATTTGGAAAGCTGAGTTTGCATCAACATCTGTTGGAAAAGTTTGAAGAGCCTTGGCAAAGCAGAGCAGTCCAGAATGCTGGAGAGAGAAGATGCAAAGAGAAGATGCTGGAGAAGGCCTGGACACTGCAGGGTGCCTGCAGGTTTGGAGGGGTACCATCTTGGATGTGTGTTTGGAACTTTCAGACTAAACGGTACTTGGGTGAAATAACAGCCTTTCAGACTAAACAGCCACTTGTGGCTTTAAGGACTTGTTTTCCCTGTTGAATACCCTTGTAAATAATACCCTGTTGTTAAACTGCATTTGTCTGGCAACTCTACACACGGGTGGTATGAACCTGAGGGAACCTGGTTGGCGGCTTTTGTCTCTATGACTCAATTTCAGTATCACAAAATTTCAAAAGAAAGTTTGCAATATAGTTCTTGCCCTGTAAGATACGCCCCAGCCCCTGAAGGATGAGGCCAAACTTGTTTCTAACATTGCAATGCCTATCAGTTTTCTCCTTAAAGGGAAAATCAGTGCACATAAATTGTAACAAAGCCAAGCAATTCTACAGGAAAGATATCCCTGCTGCTTTATCCACTGCAAAATGCTTTCCCAAAAAACGTAGTAACACCCTATCGTGTGAAACATCCCTGGGGAGGTGCCAGCCCATGGTGGAGTCTATTCAGGACACTAATTCTAGGAAGTTGTTAGGGATTACCACTCAAATATTTACATAGTGGGAAATACTTTAATCTGTACAGGAGATAAACATAGCAGAAATAAATTATCATCCAACAAACATTTGTTGAGTGCTTGCTATGTGCCAAACATTTCTCTTTCCAACAGTAAGGAAATGGTAGGAGACAAAACAACTCCCAGCAGGTGTTGAACTTCATTGTAGTGGAAAGAAACAGTAAGCAGAGGTGCAAGGAATAGGTTGAATGTTAAGTGCTCTGGAATTGTACTAGTCGATAATGTTCACTCACTGCATTTTTATCTTTCCAAATTCACAGGAATGTTTGTATATGTGTATGTGCATATGTGTGTATGTGTGTGTGCACATACATGTACATGTACATGACAATAGATATCCGATTCTGAATTCTGGAATAACTAGAAGAGGAGAAACTTTTTTTTCTAACTTGATCATTAAAAGAGTAAGCATATTTGGAAGAAGGTCAGTTTGGTGGATATAGCTAGCTATGTAGGCACTGAAACCATAGAAATTTTACCCTCTCTCCTCCAATTCTGCCTTTCTTCCCTTCCTGAATTCTAGGTACCTCCTAAGGATGGGAGGGGGCTGTCCAAAGGGAAAATCAGAGTGACAAGTATGGAACTAGGAGCTAGCTACTTGTAAGAATTTTTTTTTCAGAGAAGTTCAAATAGTAAAAAAAAATTCCAATTTCCATGTCAAAAAATATCTCCATTTACCTTCACAAGAAAGGATAATCAAAATAATTTTGGAAATCTACATTCAAAGTAATTTTCCATCTAAACATTTACTATAGCATCTGGTGTTGATGATGACAAATCTAAAACTGGGGTTATTTTTCTCTTTTTTTGGTAATTATTAATTTTTTCTATGGAATTTGTAGAATTTTCTGGGCTTTTTCCTGTGATTATTATCTTCCTTTTTAAAAATTTTCATTATTGTTTATCTTCATCTTCTTTTACTTACCTTGATTAATCCTGCCATGGCTTTGTTAGTTATTATCTTAACAGAGAATCTTAGGTTATATAAAAAACTAATAAACATATAAAGAGGTATTTTACATCATTAATAATCATAGAAATGCAAATTAATTTAATAATGAGATATTATTATACAGTCATTAGACTTGCAAAATATGAGTGATGGAAAGTGTCTATAAAAATGAGGTGAGCCAGGGCACCTCATGCATTGATGATAGGAGTGCTGGCTGGGGTGGTTCCTCTGGAGAACAATGTGGTATTAATTATGAAAACTAAGTTTATATGTTTCTGTGAGCCAGCAATTTTACTTCTGGGCATGTAAACCTAAAATTAGGCTCACCATTGATTCAGCACATTCTGGATTAATCTATACAAATCAGTTAAACCTTAGACTGGTATCATTTCTCTGGACATGCATTAACATACCTCTCTACAGATCAGAGAATGCATAGCCAGATGTGAGACAAGGACAAATGTGTACTTCAGGAAACCAACAAGCTTTTACATGGATGACAAAACCAGGTCCCTTTGTCCTTGGTCATGGCTCCCGTGTATCTACAGATGCACAATAACCAAAATGCACTGATGCCTTCCCACAGAAACTGAAACTGGAACTAACCTCCTGCCCAAATAATTGCCGTTGCTTCCCTGCTTTTCTGCACAAAAATCTATAAAAGCATTTAACCCTTTGATAAGCATGGTGGATCTGAGGCTACATTCCAAGCCAACATCTTAGTTGGTGTCTCCAAGATGTTAAATTATTTCCTCACCTCAAATACTTGATGCTCAGTATTTGATTGTCTCCTGCACACTGAGCACGTGAACCAGTCAAAGACAGCAAAATGTTCATATTCCTTTACCCTTTTATGGATAAATAGGTTAGAAGGAAAGCTAGGGGAGGGAGAAAGATGAGAAGGAGAGAGAGGAGCATGAGCAGAAAGACAGAAAGTGAGAGGGGAGAAAGGGGCAGAGGCAGAAAGAGAGGAAATCTATAGAGCACATATATTTGGATCATCATTGCACTGATTTTGTTGTGGAGGAGAGTTAAACATAATTTGTGGAAATAAATAATAAAATATGGTGGACTTACATTCACAGGAATACATATAAGTAAAACAATGGACCTTAAACAGAAAAAGAAGTGGTTACCATGGTTTTAGGTAAAGAAATTTGGAGTGCACAAAGAAAACACACAAAGATGAATCTTTAATCTTTGCTAATTTTCTTTTTCCTTTCTCTTTGTCTCAGAGATAAATGTCATTGATTTCTGCAGCATTCTTATCATTTTTCTATCTTGTGTTTTTTATCTCAATTTCATTTTTTTAATTTCTTGAGATCAATGTTCAGGTTATATATACATAAAAGTTTCAGTGAAAACTAAACAATGAGCTTAATAGATAATTGAAGTGAGAATTCAAATCCAGGGAAAGAGATAGTGGTTAAGGGGACCCCAACTACCTGCTTTCTCAGGTAGGGACTGGACTTTAAAGTGCTGATATAGGTGGGTCTTTTTTTGGGAAAAGGAGGAATTCAAGCACATGACAGAAACAAGGAATTTCTTTTCTGAGAGCAAATGTCAATTTCCAGACAAAGTAACATACATTCCTTAAATTCATCATCCCTGGTAGGTAATTTGTTTGTGAGAAAGGCAAAAATTGAGGAGGTAAATAACTTTATCATAAGGAAACTCCTATGTGGTTGGATTTCTGAGGGTTGCTCCAGGTAGGAGACTCAGTCTCCCAAAGGTGACCACTGCTGAGAGATGACCAGGAACCTATTTCTACCACTTCACAGCAGGTCTCTTTGATCTGCTGACTCTACCTCCTGCAGATTATTTCACTTTGCCCAAATCTGATTTTCTTTCACACTGCTTCTATTGAGACCATCTAGCTTGTAATCCTAGATTACTTTCTAATATTGAGTGAAATTCACTTTTAAATTTATATGATTATATTGTGAACCAAAATAACTAAAAGTGTAAATTTGGATAAGTCCTCATGCAAAATAATGGCAGAAAAACAGAAACAACACAAGTATGAAGATAATATTGAAATGGAACCAGAAGAAGATAAATTTTGTTTCTACTAAAACCAATTTCAAATTGATAAAAAAAAAAAAAGATAACCTATGTAATAGGTGTATTAGAACAAGCAGTCATCCACTTGGAAATAATAATGTCATTTGTAGACTTTCTATCTTGTCAAAATTAATTCAAGATAAATGAAGTAGCTATGAATAAAACAACCTAATATTAAGAAGATTATTTATGAAAAATACTTACAATATGGTTTTATGAAAACATTCTCATAAAAAAATTAAAAAACCCCAAAAGTTGGAAGTAAACGAAGTAAAGAAAATTGTTTCTATACATAATTTTTGAATTCTTTAACAACTATCATGAGGACAGCTTAGTGATTAAAAGTAGACTTTCTTTTAAAGTTCCAAATGGGTCTAACTGCTTGATTATATGGTTACATAATTGGTCCATCCTTCAATTTTTTTTCCTCTGAAAAGTGGAAATAACAATAATTCCACATAGGATTGTTGTGAGTAGTAAACCACTTAACACAATGCAGAGTTCACAGTCAGTGTTATACAATCATTTACTGCTATTAAAAAGAGAAGTTGAGAAAAATCAATTTGCAACACATCATAGACATATAGGATTAAGATTCAGACTATAAAAAGTACCCTGACAAGTCACTACAAAAAAAGCCCCAGTAGAAATATAAGCAAAGGATATGGACAGTTCACAGAAGAAAAAGATAGTTGAAAAATGAAACTGCCTAGCTCTGTTATTAAGTAAAAGGTCATGTGATATATTAATATACCTATATATGTAAATTTATTGTCTATACATATATATGTATATGTGTATATATATATATATATATATATGCATAGAAAATTTACTGGGTGTTTGTTTCCATAGACTTGGTAGAGTATCAAATTAGATGATACATGTAAGAGTTTACAAAGTGCTTTGACAGGTAGTCAATCCTCTGAAATATTTTGCAAACAAACTTATTCAGAAGGACAAAAAGCAACAAATGCTATTGACTGAGAAGTGGCATTTTCCTCGCTGTACCAGTAAAGTTCCAGAACACTCAACATCATTCAACCTCTTCCTTGTGCCTCTGCTTACCTCTGTGCTGGCTGTTTCTTCCCACTACAATGAAGTTCAACACCTGCTGGGAGTTGTTTTTCTCCTCTTTCCTTACTGTTTGGAAAAGAAATGTTTGGAACACAGTAAGTACAAAGCAAATGTTTGTTGGATGATAACTTATTTCTGTTGTGTTTATCTCCTGTGCAGATTAAAGTATTTCCCACTATGGTAAATGCTTGACTGATAATCCCTAACAACTTCCAATAAGATTTTTGAAACAGGGTTTGAGTTCTATGTTTTCACTAAAATTTTGCCTTGCTAAAAAACAACTTCTGACCATATTCAACAACTTTCTAAAGCTAGCTTGCTGAGCTGTTTTTCTGAACAACAAAGAAATGAAGGTTTTGAACAGAGGCGGACTTGTTCTTTCTGTAAAATGTCTATCCAGATGGGGACAAGTAAAATGAAATTTTATTGGTCCCCAGAACCCCAGACTGGCATGTGCATCTGCCAAGTACAGGAAGCTGTCAGTGAGGTAAAGATGTTTGTCTTCAACTTTCCAATATAAACTACCTAGAGTGGCCAGAGAAATGTGAAAATAGCAATTGGCAATGTTTGTCCAAATTAACACCAGAAGGTATTACTTTTCTTGTCTTTTGGGGAAAAAAATCATTTGCAAAGGGAAACTGTGTAAGGAAGAGAAGATACTGGTTAAGCAAAAGACTTCTAAAGTTAATATCCACTTGAAAAACATTTGAACATCTATAGTGAGTTGCACTCAAGACAATCCATTGGTGGTTAGTGGTTCACACCTCTCAAGAATCAATGATGCAAAATCTCACCGTAATTACCAAGATAGGGATGAGCCTGATGGGACCACATGACTACTTGAGTTAATTGGCATGAATACTTAGTAAACTGGGTTATTAATTCTTTATTACTCGTGATATAAATGCTCTTAAATAAATTTATTTTCTGTCTTTTACAGTCTATATACTGTGTTTATTTTCCATACAGAAGAATTTTTATGAGGTCAAAGCATGCAATTTTTGTTGTTGTTGAGGTTTCCCATTGAGAAAGACCATATCCAATCCCATTTAATTAACATAATAAACTATATTTCCTTCTGTTCATTTTGTGGTTTTGTAATGATAATTAAATATTTGACATGTAGAATTCACTTCAGTGTATAGTGCAAAGTAGTATTCAAATATTTTTCAAAAGCTTATCATTTTAATATTAGGGTAAATTTCCTTTTACTTCATTGCTCTTACTTTTTAGAATTCTACTTGATCTATGTTTATTTCTCCAAATGTTTTTTTAAAAAGCACTTTTCAAAGTGCCTTAATGAACACATTATTTTATAAATTATTGAAACACAATATAGAATAAAATATGTCCTTTTTCCTCTTTCCCTTATTCTGCTCCTCTCCTCAGAAGTAATGATGATTAACACCTTTGAGTGTTTCTAGAAAAGTCTTTACCCATTTACTTAAACAGGTGCTTATATTTACAACTTAAAAAGACAAAAACAATAAAACTAAGATGAAATACTTTCCTCATCTTAGTGAACTTAAATGAGAAAAATACTCATGAAAAAACAAAAACAGATTAAACCACCATCAACAAAAATACATACCACTTGGGTATTTGGAAACTTCAAAGATATAACAAAAGTATAATTAGAACCAAAGTAAAATTCAAGGTGGAAAGCATTCAACTGTCTTCAAAGTGATAAAATATATACTATGTAATGTATAAAATGTCATCATTAACACTATGCAACAAACAGGTACTGTTTGTTGAATATGTTGAAGTGTATAAAATAAAAACAGATGACATTAATATAGGAATAGTATAGATTAATAGATTTTTAGTACTAGAAGTAACCTTAACAATCATGTATTCCCACACAGGAAGAGAAAGACATAAAAGGATTAGATATTTGCCCAAGATACACAGAAAAGGTGGGGTATATGACCTGGAAGTAACTCATCGGGTGCTGTAAGATGCTTTATCCACATAATGTTATTGATATATTATAATGATATTTGAGATCATTGGAGGATTAAATTACCATTTTCCCACTCAGTATTCATTACCTATCTTTCTACTTCCAAGCAACTTAAAAGTTTTTGTCATTTGAGGAAATATTCTTCTTCAATTTCATTGTTAGTTTCAATATTCACTAGTTTCAACATTTATTAGTGGAAGGAGCTTGCTTCTTCCACTTGCCAAAGTACTTGGTTTGGTCATGAGCAAGAAACCACATGCCAGTCAAGCAATATACAACCTTCTCTGACTCTACTGATGGTTGTCAGTTTGATTTTGTCAGGCCTTGAAAGCGGTTGAGGAACAATGCTCTCACTCTTACTGACCTAGGTTTGAATGAGAAACATAACCCCTGCTACTTCTAGCCAACAGGATATAACCATCAGCACAACAAACACAAGGGAAGAGCCCAGATTCAAATACATAGAGAAGCAAAGGAAAAAAAAAATAGAATGACCACCCTGATCAAACTGTGTCCAACCCTTCATCCTAATTTTTCAACTAAAATGAGTCAGAAACTGAAGCATCATAAATGCATTGGATCTAATGCTACAGCCGTTTTTAGAAGAAGAAATTCCCTGAAGCTGACTGTACTATCCAATACGTACTGTCTACGCATGGCCATTTAAGTTTAAGTTAATCATAACAACTGAAGTTAAAAAATTATTTCCTTAGTTGCACAATTCAGCTATCATGTGCTTTGTAGTTAGCTACATGTGGTTAGGGTTACCATATTAGACAACAGGTAGAAAATTATCAACACCACAAAAAGGTGATTTTAAGTAATTTGTCCTTAATTACATACCTGTTAATGGTGTGGTTATCACTAAAAGCCAAGCTTTCTTGCATTTACAGGAGTGTTCTTTTATCATATGTCATTCAGCCTCTATGACAAAGTTATTGCTGAGAATTTTTATTACTATATAATGACATCAGGTCACTTGTTCCAAGTTTACATTTCACATCTGTGAGTATGCATAAATGAACAATCCATCAGACACACTGATTGTTGGCCTGTGTTGTATCATTCATACTGTAAATATACTTATCCTGCTCATTTTAATTCAAGTTTCTAGTGCTTTCATTGCAAATATGTGTATTTGTTGCTCTTGTCCAAATTTATAATCAATGGCAACCCTTTTCCTAACACTTCAGTTTACTGTTTTAATTTTTCTTCAGATTCTTCAGGAGTTACCTTTCCCTTGTGAATCTGGTCAATGTCTGTCTTTGTCTTTCTATTTTCACATACTTTGATATCAGAAAGGATTCCCAAGGTATCTGAGCTCTTCTTCTGACAGGCAGTGACAAGAACAGGAAAATAGTACAATCTCCTTCATGCATGTCTGAAAATGAATCTGACAATGCTTGTTAATACCAGCAGCCTTCTGGCCATTTTTAAATCCAAGGATTGTGGTCATCAGTGCTAAAGCTTATTTCTTCTTGATTTGCTTTTTAATAAATAAATCATTGAGCATATGAAGGGTTTTCTGGTTATCAGATTTGGAATTAATTGCACTGCATTTCTCCAGGCAGATTAATAAAACTCCCTGTTGGCATAGAATTATTTTCTAATGGCTATTTTGTAGTATTCTTTGAAATAATACTAAACATGAATGAAATAAAGATTGAGTTTCAAGCATGACTAATTTCAGAGGCACAATGACTAATGGGTTATATGAGATTTTAATCCTTGAATCTTTAAAAATAATTCATATTTTTAATAAGTGACATTCTAGATGCTTTGGAATTAATGTAAAGTGAAGATATGCATGCTATATCCAAAGGCTTTCCTAAAGCATTTCATTTGAATATATATATATATTAATTCAATATTTCCAGTTTGTAATTTTTAAACTTTGATAGAACAATGGAATTTGATATTATAGAAATGTGTATCAGCATTGGTAATCAAGTAGAAGAGGTAAATTTAATCCTAGGTTTCACCATACTCTGTTATTTTGATGTCATTGCTAGTTGCTTCATTGGAGATGGTGCTTCCATATTGAGTTCCACAGAGAACTCAATTAAGGTTAATTATCAGAAAGGAGTTGACATCCATGATTAATAACCTAACTGCTACGTTAATGCACTAAGGTTCTTGAACCATGCATCTAGCACCAGGTGTGAGCTTGCTGGAATAATTGAAATAATAAAATGTCTTTTCTATATGCTTATTCAGCAGAAAAGAATCTGTGAGCCTTAGTGATATTTAATATGGTTTTGTCACTTACTTTTGAATAATAATGCTTACTTCCCATTTTAATATCCCACTGACATGATGACAATGTATGCCCAAAATATTGTAGTCATGTAGGATAGCTTTATATACAAATACATGAATATAGCTATATATGTAATCATATATGTATGAAAGATCCCTTTATTTTATACATCTTTTATGTTGGTTGAGTCACATTCCCTTTCCTTCTTGCAGTAGCACTTTCAGCAACACAGTACTCCCAAATTAAAGTGACGTATAGCATAACAAGAGCCCAACACTGAGAAAAATGCATCCGAGTCTATAGTTCTTTGGTTACATAACTATGAAAGAAAAACAAGATCTGTTCTTGGCAGCTAGAATTGCCTGAGTATTTATTCTTGTCATCAGCATGGTGATTTCACTTATATGCAACACATATTTGGGAGATTTTATTTTTCTCTAGGAACAATTTTTTTAATCTTTCCTGAATCAAAGTTGACTCCTGAGCTACCATAAAATGCCAGTTTCCCCTGCTAGCTGAAAGCGCAGCATTCTATTTAGTCTGATATGGTAGGTCATGTTTTGATTCTGGGAAACTCAATTTTTTTCTCATATAAATCAATGGTGATAGCGTTTCCAGACTCAAAACTAACCTGCCAAACCTTAACAAACCAGGAAAGTTCTATTTTCAGATAGCAGGAGAGACCAGTACTATTAAAAGTATTCTAAAAAATACATGCGTAGACATAGTACAGTGGGAAGAACACAATCTGGAAATCAGATCTGAGCCCCAAATGGTCACCTAGGGGCTTTACCTCCTTGGTAGAGTGTGGAAAGTAATAAACTTGTCTATTTTGTTTACTAGTCTGCTTAACTTACAGTATAGTCCCTACTATATTTTGTCATTCAATACAATGAATGAATGAATGAATGAATGAATGAATGAATGAATGAATGAATCATGAAGGAAGGTATTATGCTATATTCTAGGTTTATCTATAATGATTTTTATAACAGCCCTACTGTGTGCTGTTGATAGGGTGCGCCCCCCCCCCCCCCATTGTCTCCTGTTTAAGATTGCAGATTTCAAGGACAGGTAATGCTAAAATGGGGGAATGACCTTAGCTGGAATTTCCCTTCAGGGGCATGCAGGGGGAAGAAAGAAGTGTAACAGATTTCCTGGAAGGCGGGAAATGAGGGTATATAAAGGGTGTGCAAACAAAGAGGAGGATTCGATTTGATTCTAGGCGATTGGATTGGGATTCCAATATGGAGAGGAGATGGGAATCGGCCATCTTGTAAAGATGTGAGCCATGTGAGCTTGGCCAGGTGGCCACCGAGGGCCTGCAACCCT